>JAGXCT010036907.1:717-68948 GCA_022495035.1 Philopotamus ludificatus | reverse complement strand
AAACAACAATACTCGTTCGCGTCAGAACTAGCGACCAGATGACCAGGGTGGATACAAGAATGTCTAAACACATACGAATACGATTCTTTTCGCATGTTTCAGCTAATTATTTTTTTTATTAGAAGAAATATGTATGGGGTAGTACCCCGGTTGCCTCTAAGGACGATCCGCACCTGATCAAGATTGATCCAATCTAGTAAAGGTTCATTTTAACATAAAAAACGTCGATGGCAATCGATCAGCTGGATAAGATAATACGATGCAGATTTATTTTAGCCGAAAATAAGAAGATAAGAAGTGAGTGATCAATTGAAATATGAAAGCATATAAAATATCTGTTGGGTCAATAACAGGAAGAGAATATCTTAACACGATAACTCGAATGTGCATAACAAAAAAAACCGTTAATTTATAAAATTAGCATATTTTCTTTATGCATCAATTCAATTGTTGCACGGAATTAAATGCGCTAATAAAATTGCATTGTCATATTTCAGAATTTTCACACCTGCGGTGCAAAGTCGCCGGGGCTAATGGCTTTTCCTCAACACTGTTGCGGCACAACAACAAAATTAAAAAAAGAAATCGTGTTAATCCGTACAAATCGCTCAAATTAAATTTACATAGCGCAGACAAAGGGCGACTTATCAACGCGGTGATTAATCGTCGGATCGAGTGAAAAAAAAAATGATATAATTCGCCGAAGCCAAAGAGTACTTGACCCCGAGGAGCAGCCGCCGTAATCTCGTCTACCTGTTTACATTAGTCATAACAGGTGTTCGCAGTCGGATCCTGACAAGACTGTCCGGTCGTTACACCGCGGTGGAGCCATCAACCAGCTCCCCGTGACTCATCGTGTTTATGCCATTGACACAGTCTGCATAACAGTGTTATCTCGTAACGATCGTGTGCGACGGGCTTCATAATAAAAACATATTAATAGATGACTAATAGACTTGTTTAATATTTTTTTAGACGCTTAACTATCCGATTATATAAATTCAGGCGTTATCAACTGAAAATATGTCCATAAACTATGCCATAATGAGTCATAATGAGTATCGGAGATTTTAAAATGTGATATCATTTCTTTAATAATTCAACATTGGCCGGCGAGCTGCCATTGGTTTACGACCAATGCCGGGCATATCACGCGATGTATATGGAGAAATGCACTCATTCCGAAAGTGAATCATGGATGGACCTTGAACTGCATCACTTCCAGGTAGCCTTTGAAGCCGCAGTGACTCATGCTACGATTACGTGTCACTATACTGCAACTATTTTCACAACAATGGTCATTTGATTGCTATGAAAATTTCATGAAAGTCGAATTTCACGGGCGATGTGACTAAGCTGATTGTTGATTCGGAATTAAAAAAAAATATTATGTAAACACTGCTTCTGAAACATTCCTGGAAGCGTCTGAATCATGGGGTAAACGTTTGTATGGTAATCGGATTGGAATCTATCGGAAAATGTATAGCGCTTCGTGTTCCAGGAATACATTTTCGTCAAGGCTCTGGAATGTAGGGGGAAAGATGATTTAACGATTTGTTCGCAAATAAACGCTACGTAGAATGTATTATACAACTATTTCATATTTAAAAAAAAGTATTATAATACAAAAATTAAGCTTAAAAAATTAACAATATTTTTATTATTGATATTTTGAGTTAATACGATCATATATAATATAATAAATTTTTTTTGAAAAAGAAAATTAAATATAGCCAAAACCTGTTTTTGTGCGATGATTTTTTCCATGCCTATTCAATTATTTATGACTATTCAATTGATTGAAATGGTGAGTGATGTCACATAAGCATTAAATCATTTAATCGATCCGTCACCCTGGCTCAAAAATCAGCGGCGCCGCACTGATGGGTCTATTTACTATGAAAAATGGATCCAATTTTCTATAGTAAATAGACCCCAAGCATTTCAAGTCAAGATAATGATAAATTCTTCAACAACATAATGACTTTAAATCAGTGGTTCCTAACGTGTGTTTAATCGAACCCCAGGGGTTCGGTGAGTCAGTCTCCCGGGTTCGACGGAGGTCAAAACACACACCCGACTTATTGTACGATATTATGAAAAATGATACGACGTATGACATAAGGGTTCGGTGAACGCGCATATGAAACTGGTGGGGTTCGGTACCTCCAACAAGGTTAAGAGCCACTGCTTTAAATGACATTCTAAAAGTAAAAATAGTTATTAATGATATGCTTCATAATTTGGTCGATATTTTAGATATAGTTTTTTTTACTAGTCAATATGACGCGTCCTGCCGCAGACTGTGCCGCGCCGCCAGCTCAAAACTCTCGCCGCACGTGTTACTAGTATGGTTTCACTCGCACTTGCACATCGTACCGGAAGGGAGCCTCCGTTTTAATTTTTTTCGCGATTGCGGACAGTAAAGGTTAATGATTATTTATAATATTTTTTTTTTTTACATTTTTAGACAAATACGAAGAGTCTGCAATATGTAGGATTTATATTAAAGAGTTATTCTAGAAAAATAAAAAACTTGGGGTCCTAAATAGACCCCATCGGTTGGTTTACCAATTTATATTGGAAAGTTCGTATGAAAATAATTGTATTTTTATTTAAAAAGGACTTTATTTCTTCTAATATATTGATAAATCGTTCAGAAACCAAAGTTTAGAGAAAAAATAAGTTTATAAATATAAAAGCGTCATCTAAAAAGGCTTCGTGGGTCAGTGTATGACCCGCAGGTCATTGTTTCGCCATCACTGCACTATATAATCACATTTGTTAATTACTGTCCTTCAGAGTGCTTACATACCCTGTGACCATTATGAAAAAAATCATTTCAAAGGGAAAATTAATTAAATAATTTCTATCCCACCGTATTTTTTTTACTGTGTTTTGAATATTAGTTTTTATAGCTACTCGTGAATTTTTGGACGACTAACTGATTTGTCTAAAGAGCGAAATATCTGCAGTATAACGATTGAGATTAATAAAAAATACAATTTTATTAATAAAATTAAGAAATTATTATGTTTAATGTGATTAATGGCCTTTTTTAGTGGAATTTCATTGGAAAGTTTGAATAAGTCAAGTTTGTAAATTGTTGTTTTTAATTTTTAAGTGCGATTCCAGGCGATCAGTAAGACGATTTTTCAATTTACTTTTGATAATATGTAGAGCCGAATAGAAAAAGAATAGCTAAGGCTAGTTTATTAAACTGATCGTATGAGACAGGAATACTATTCCAGGTGTTAAAAATAATTACGTCTTTATTCTAGAGCCCTTTAAAAGCAGATAAATGTGCTCTGAACTAATATCGCATTTGTTTTTTTCCATTATTTTCAAAACTTATTGTTCGGAAAAAAATATTATTCGAAAAAAATAACTTCTAAAATCGAAAAAAAAAGTTTTCCCTTTATCAAATGGATTAGGATAAATCTGATTTAGATGATACTTAATGTCTTCAAAGAAATACAATTTTGGATCTACTGATTTTCCGTTAGGACCTCTTGAAAAGCCAATACCTTGTTTTAAAGGGGTAGATATGCGTACTCACTCTTTATTTCAAATAAGAATTTAACTAAAAAGTATCTCGAGATTATTTTTTAGAAGAAATTCTGTATGATTTATTTATATTATTTAAGAATCTCTACACTTTCTTTCTATAGTATGGTTTTTCTATTTTAGCAGTCTCTTGACTAACAATAAAGATATTAACATAATTAAAAGATTGCACTCTTTTTTCGATTGAACTGTATTTTCTTGAATTGATTAATACTAAAAAACGTAAAAACGTTGCATTATTTAATGGAATTAAAATCTTATTATTAGTGAAAGTTTAATGTAAAAATAAGTTTTCCATAATATGTAATAATCATTAAATAAAAAAAATAATCACTTGACATATAAAAAAAGTTTATTTTATTTAAAAGCATAGAAAGATAGAAGAGGTCGCCAATAATCATATCTTACGTTTTAAAAAGATCAATGTATTTTTTTTTACAATTCTTCAGAAAAGGTTTCGTTTAATATAAGAATAAAAATACGATAGATGAAGTTTTAAAGTATGAAAATGTAGTGTTTAATTAGTTTATATTGTATATTATTCCTTGAAACTTGAAAGAAGGCCTTGCATACGTTAAAACATTCCCAAGCTAAAATATCCAACTAGAATTTTTCACAAAAAAATTAATGCTCAGAGCCTTGTTGTCACCTTAAAAAAATAATTTCACACATTTAAACGGTTTATTAAATAATAGTCATACATAAATTGTAACAATTGAAAGATAATTAGATTTTTTTTATGCTAAAAATAAAGCCTCTATAGATCTGTAACTTGAAATGCTACTATTTATTAAGACATTACACATAATTAGAGTTTATAAACACAACAGACGAGATACATTTCATCATCAGATGCTAGATGACTAAGACTTCATTGAAATCACTTCGGCCATCAACAGAACTTAATGTAAATAAGGTAAAGAAAATAACGACAAGCTGAAATAAAGGACTAAATATGTAATTATATCTGAAAAACTATTGTCTAAAAATTACACTAGTTAATCCTGTATAATAATAATTAATTTAGATATTTTATAATTAACATACATCGATCAATGATCTCATAAATATATAATTAAATCAAACAAGTCGAAACTGGATTCAAGTCCGAGCAAGATTTATCAAGTATTATAAAATTATCACAAATTAATAATGTTGTAAACTTCGACTCACACTTTATTATGATATCATTAACATGCGTCCGATACAAAGGTGAATCACTAGCAATTTTTTTAATTTTTTTTATGGATCTGCGTCTCGCACCGCAGACACAAAAAGAAGACACGACCATCGAGGATTAGTCATTCGATTCGGAAACGTTTCATTTTTCCATACAGGGGTCTGCAGCACATGCGATCATTAAAAATAAACGAGGTCAACTCATTCGTACTAAACGGTGTTACCTTAAATCGCAAAGGGGAGACCGACACAGTCTAATCCATTTGGTGATTCACCGCATACTCCTTTGAGAGTCAATCGGATGTTAGGTAATACAATTGGATTATTAGATAATGATGGCGTATTATCGCTATGCGTGTAATTAGACGGCTAAAAATTTGGGTTCGGAGAAGCGAATACAATTCGGCGAAAACCATTATGGACATCGAAACTAGGCGTACGAGGTTTGCATACAAATGAGTATTTTTCATTATGTTAAAAATCCAGATTTATATGAATCATCTATTGTAGGTCATAAACATTTAATGCGAATATTTATTTATTAAACAATGCGTGATTGGCATTACAGATTAACCCAGGTCGCCAAGTGGTTGAGTAGAGTAATAGCTCTGGTTACCGGAGAGCTTCTGAGAGCAACTGTCCTCACATTTAGATGAAAACATACATGAACGAGTTCGATGACAGTGAGGTGGCGCCAATAAGAGCAACTCGCACATAACAAGGGGGTTATGTACTACGCCAACCAACAGCTTGGAGAAGTGAGGGTGCGATGTTTTTTCACATTCGCATCCGGTACGATATTCCAAGTTTGATTTGGCAGCCGGTCTACCAGCGGCGTGTCCTCAGTTTGGGCGCGGGACATCGCTGGGTGTGCGTGTCATTTATACTTCATATTGATTAGTAGAAACACCCAAAATATCGATAAAATTTCGAAGCACATAATGAATAACTATTTTTATTCTTAGAGTAATTCATTTTTTTTTTTAAAAAGTCAAGATATTGATGAAAATTTCATGCTTGGGGTCTCTAAGAGACCCCCTTCGGACGACGCGGTTGGTTTCGAGCCGCCGTGACAGATCTTTAAAAAAAACCAGTCCCGATGTAGTCGGCGCCACTACATTTTCCCAATCGAGGAAAAATCTTTGACCGTAAATCGGCTCTTGATCAGTGGGATTCCTCCCTCAAAGGTCGGACTACCTATCTCTTCTTTCCTGATATTAGAGTCAGGTTGAATTATTGCGCGTTCTTTCTAAACTTTTGGGTTAGTCAATTCCTGACCACGGTAATTTAAAACCTAAGCTTAACCTAGTAGCATCTTCGTACTGTTGGTGTGGGTTCGTCTGTCAGGATTATAGTCACGCTCTGTGATCCTGTCCTTAACTGGACGTTGTGCGTCTTGATCTACTCCATGCTGTCCGATGCGACATTTTTCCTGTCCGGTCTCCTAGTGGAGAGCCCAATTGGACATAAGTACCTGGTCTGCAATATAATTTGCTAAAGGGCATTTTCTCGCTTTGCATCGACTTTTGGAGAGTTGTGCAAAGCTACTTTCCGTCTTTGTTGAGTGTTGTCGCGTATCGATATAGGACGTGGTCGCGGGTCCGATTGGGTACAGTCATGATTCTGTAGATTCTACGGAATTATGAGGAGCCCAGGCCGCTTTCCATGTTCTTTTGGCGATGGATGTACTACCGAAGGCGTCCGTAGAATCCGATCCGATGGTAAATTAAATACGAATCGGCCCTACGCACGTCCGATAATTATATTTACAATCCGCGCGTTTACGGGTCAGCTCTCGTGCTTATCGCTGGGGATCTCGCATTGAAGAGTATAGTTAACCTGAAGGACAACTGTCACAATCGTGGTTGAATCGGACGCATCTCTGCTGGTGCTTAGGAAGTGGATAGAAGAAACGCAGGACCAGCGGAGATCGCATAGTGTCCTCCAGGTGGCAAAGACCCCCTTAGGGTTAGATGGTTATTTAAATAATAATAAATAAATAATTCAATCCCTCTCTTCCACTTTTTAACCAATTTTAGTTTAATTTTGAAAATCTCGCATTAAAACGCGTGATTTTCTTAGAAGAAAAAAACACTTTTGTTGCACCGATCAAATCGGCCTCAAGTTAGTATATACGATATGGGTAGATGGCAAGGGATGGACTGTGTCAGATCTATCCGACACAGCTTCATCCTGGATACAAAAGAAACTTTTGTTGTTCACGTATATTCATCGAATTTGGCAAAAAAAATAAAAAGGAATGAAAGAGATTTTTTTCGATTGCGAGACAATCATCATATGCTGTACAAATGATAAAACAGATAACACTCCTAGTGGGATCAAGTGGCGTAATCTTCTGCCCCCGGTGGTCAAAGCGTTAAAACGTTCCCGCTTTTCGCTCTGTCGAAAGATGTAGTCGCCATCTTGTTGCGCTACACACAGATTCCGCCATGACGACTCTTCTCATCTTCTCCGTGGTAAACCACATCGACTATCCAATTGACAGACAAGTTGAAAACTACAATCGCTGACGTTCTGACTGCAGAGTTTGGCTCAGCATCCCAGACACAGTGCTGCATACTGGTGCGCTATCACTAGGAATCCCAACCGGCCTTTCGTCTGGATCATTGAAGGAGTACTCTGCAGATACTCTTCCCGATACATCATCCGCATTTCTTTCATAACGTGTTTAACCTAACCTAACTGTTTAACTTTAACCTAAAAATATTTTTCTTTAATAAATGTGTCCATAAATTGAGTTTAAAGTAAAGGCTCGCCATGGCTTGATTAACAAATCCTTCTGTACTATTTAATCACGTTTATCAAACCTTTACAAACACATTACCGATTCTCGAACTTCGTGTTATTTGACTAAATCTCGTTAGCATTTTTATTACACTTCTTATTTTGTGTCTGTTGTATTTCTTCTTGTGTCGAACTCAATATTATTTTCAGTAAAGCCCTGCTCATCGCAAACCCCCATCAAGAAGACACTGGTCTTCGGCTTTACTTGTAAATAAAAACGAAACTGATTTTTTTTATTTAAAAAAGGAAAACAACGCTTCACGCCCATTTTAATTCCATTACATTCGTTCATTTTTCTTTTACGGCTCGGCGGCCATTTATCACAATTTTCTTTGTGGGAAAGCCTCGGCGGAGCCCCCAGCGCGTCTCGACATCTTCCATTGTGGAGATGGAAACAAAGCCGCGAAATATAATTTTATTGATGATCGGGCGGTGGAAAAAATTGAAAAATTCCGCAGACCAACGCCGCATCCATCAGCCGATTTGTGTCCAGGAGACGCCAAAGTGTTTCTTGCGCCGTGTCCGAATTCCGCACGCGTGATGGATCGAATGTCGTTACATCAAACGCTGATCTGGCAGACTCGCGTTTGCAAATAGAATACATCAGGGCCAACCTTGACTGGGCACGTGACGAGCATAGCGATGGTGAGTGAGGTGGGCCTAGGTGGGCATGGGGTGGTGAGCTACCAGTGTGCCTCACAATTCCAAAAAAAATCTTCTTTAATTTACAATTGAATATTTGACTGACTGTGACATTTTTTTCTTATGGTGATTACTCACTCTTTTCTCCATAAGTTTGTGTTTAATTAAATTATATTTTTTTCTTATCAATCCGATATATAATTTGCTCAGTACATTGGATAATCAGCTCTTTAGTTAGATTTTTTTTATCAATTGTAAAGTGGGATACAAGAAAATTTATTTGGGATATGGAACATATTCGATTTGCTTGGTCCAGCCTGTCTATTCCAAATTTATGCTGTTCCAAGTGACTCCTTACCCCGACATTGCGTCGCTACACACACCGACATTCCTTCCGGAACCGCTTCCGGTGGGGAAATGCATAGGGGACTGGATCAAATATTGACAATCTCGGCCCGGATGCCCGATTGATATTCAGTGCACGTATAATCAGAGCGCTCAAATTGTATATAATCATCGTTGATCTTAGCATGCGAATTTTTTGCTGATCAAAATCCAACTTTTGACACGTGACGAAGGGTTCCACGTGTAAAATTCTCCGGCCAAGTGTTAGTGCGTCGTTTATAAATCATAACATTAATCCGGGAATGGCTGAGAGGTGTATAGATTTACACGATCCCTTAGCAGTTTCGAGGCCATAAAAGACTGACATCAGACGTGATATACATCAGTTGGGAAGATGATGATGAGGCCATTCCACTAACAACCCTAAACCGGAGCCGTGTCGGGTTTCTAATTAATGAGAGTCGGGGACGATCTGCCTTCGATAATAAAATTAAATAGGCGCTTCCCGTTGGGCCCGCGGGGACCGGAGGGCGATCGCCACTTGCAAATCTGCACGATTTATCACTGCAGAAAATAAAATATAAAGCCAAATCCATTCAAATATAATAAATAAAAAAATAATCATAATACATAACAGCTTTGATCCTCCAACTAGATTCATACCAGAGAGCTTTCAAAATCGTACAACTCATATATATATAATTTTAAAATTATAATAAACATTCTAATTCAAAAAGAGCAAGATAAAATAAATCTCATTCATCAATTATAACGACTATTAAAACCTCACCTCATTCTCAAATAATAATATACGTAGCGATGAAGATCTGCACCGTTAATAAGATCAAACATTAAGATATTAATGCCGATGCATATCTTATGGCGTTTGAAGGAAGTAATAAATTTTTGTTAATCTGGCTAAATAATTGCTCGTTGAGATAAAATTACTGCTGTGATTGATTGCAAATGGTTAATACATTAAATGAAATTGCTCTTGAATAAATTTGATTGGAAAGATACGCAATACGTTGATATGTAAATAGATATTCAATAGAAACTAATTTTATTTATATCTAGAAATATCTGGGAATAAATAACAGTATAAACAAGCCATGTCAATGTATTTTTAACATTATTTAACATTATTTTATATTCAAAACCATTAAATTTGATATAAAAACAATTATCATATGTACGTAACCTCAAACGTAAAAAAATAAAAATGGCTGAATAGTACATACAAATTAATTATCAGTCGCCATCTTATCAAAATGGCGACAGATGTTAACTGATTTGAACGAATTTCAAAATGGCCATCGATTGACCTTAACAGCACAATTTTCGACCAATGCATTTCCAATTGTTATGAGTTTTAATGTTAAAAAATGATTATTTTTAACAACTCCGCCTCAGTCTCCGTATTATGTGGACATAGTTTTTTTTATCACTTTGAAGCTGAAAAAAATACGACATTTTGCTAACATTGATAAGATAAAGATAAAATACCCAATAGAGTTAAACCCCATAGAAATTAGCCTTCCGGAATTTTCTCGAGAGTTTGCAAAAGTTCCAGCACAACTATATAAATGTATCTGAAAGGACGAATTTAGGGGACCTCGTAAATCTTTTTCGTAAGTATAATTTTAGATAGACATCTTTTGGTTTTTAATATTTTTCATTGCCGAAAACCTTTGTTTTCTTTAAAAATATGAATAAATTTAATAAAGTATTTATGTATTTACCTCTGGGCTTATATTGTAATATTGGATTTAAATCACTGGTAAAGACATTTATTACAAAATCCATAGATTTTAGTTAATTTTATGCTATAAATCTGAGCTTTTTAACATCTATTCAATATGATATCCATTTGAAAACTTTTACGGGCTTATACTTTTTATGGCATTATTCTAATACTTTGTTAAGGGGCGCGACAATAGTCCAAAAATGGTATCCCACCGCTGCCACCAATTATGTTAAGGCACCCGAGCTCGCGTATCAAAAAGGTACACGACCGCTAGCGTCAAAACGATTGACCGTCCGGTAGTTGACGATCGCTTCGAAGATCGAGATCAAAGTGAAAACACGCTTTGTTTCGATATTGATGTTTACTGAAGAATTTGCAGGTGTCGTCAGTTCGATGATAGGTGTGACGAAAAGATCCCATAGACGAATCTCAGGTACGAGACGAGACAACGACCAACTGCTGACTAACAAAAACGGAGTTTTTGTAGCAGGTATGAAAAAATGAAGACTTATTGTATATGAAAGGGATGCGGACGCTCTGATTGGTCCATCATCTCGGAAGAGGGCGCATTCTATATAGCGAAACCATTAGAACACGAAATGTGACCATTGATTTTATAACAACTTCCAAAACATAACCTCAAAAAATCAAAATGGCTGAAAAGTACAAATAAATCAATTAACAGTCGCCATCTTGTTAAAATGGCGTCAAATGTTAATTGATTTGAAGGAATCACAAAATGGTTGCCGATTGATCTTAACAGCACAATTTTCGACCAATCCATTTGCAATTGTTATGAGTATGCAATAAACACATTCTATAACATTTATTTTATTAATCCCATCCTTTTAGCAAATAGTTTTTCCTGGAGTTATTAATTTTATCTATACACGTGAAAATATATTGATGATTTGATTAAGCATTGGAAATAAATTTATAAAAAAACTCAATTTATTGGACCAGATCTAATTAAAAACGCTGGTTTCGGTTTAGTTTTAACGTAAATATCCAAGAAATATAAAAAAGCCTATCAAATGACAGTTGTTCATATGAATTTAAATAAATTACACGTCAGATAAGACGAGTATTGCCCGAGGCTCTATCCATTTAACCAAGAAACTATCTGATATTCGATTTGCATATTTTTTTAGGTCCACAATCGCTCCGAAATCATCTACGCTACCGTATTCAACGCACACGATTTTCAATTCCTTAACGTTTCAATGCCCGACCGCGGGAAACGTGAAAAGTTAGCGTTAATTATTTTTCCACCAAGATTTACAACCCATACAAATTGTTTTCAATATTCACCGTATGCTGTTGATGCGCGGCCATTGTTAATGAAACAATTTATGATCCCTTTTTACAATTTATAAATTACTTCGCCCCGTATATAAGTGTATAACATTTTTTTTCGGGGCCGTTGACGGTGAATTATTGCACATTTTTGAACCATTCTTCCAATTTACATGAATAAAGAATTTGTAAGGCTTACAACACCCATATATTTCAATTTGCGCTCGTGCAAGACACGGGGGCTTTATCAAACTCGACTATCTCCACGATTATGTACATCTGTTAAAATTATTCACACCGAATATGTTTACAGGGTGTCTACAAATTGTATTAGGTTAATATGTAAATAATATCGTTATAAATAATTAATTACGAGTTTATTTTCCCGATGGTGGAAGGTTCTGAGGAGTTCAGAAAAACTTAAAATACATATTCAGCAGTAATTATGTTCTAGATAAAAATATGAATATTATAGGAAAAGCATCATCAAACAAATTCGAGGTTTGACCAATCATCATATCGAGCTACCATGGCTTATCATACTTCTTCTTCACAGAAAGACGCAAGACAATCCATTTCCCTTTTTTTCTATACAAATGATGTTTGTATAAATATATTTTCTTAACAGATCCCTTATGGCGGCTTAAAAACAACTGAGTCGTCTGAATGAGGTCTATCAGAGACTCCAAGCATTTCTAGTCAAGATATTGACTAATTCTTGAGAGTTCTCACGGGACATGCCGCTAGTACGTTTTACTCGCACTTGGCACATCGTACCGGATGCGAGCAAGAAAAAAACATCGCACTCGTAGAAACAGAAGCAAATAATGCTTTTTTTATACGATTTTTTTCGCAATTGCGGTCAATAATTATTTATAATATTAATTCTTTAGATCTTTTTAGGCAAATACAAAATAATGTGACATATAGGATTTATATTAAAAAAGTTATTCGAGAAAAATCAAAAATTTGGGTTCCCCAATAGTCCATATCAGCATGGCTAGGTTAAATCGTAATTTTCTCTTTTAATAATGGACCTTATTTATTATTCTAATTTCTCTATCCAATATTTTAGATAAATATAATACATATTCGTATTAATTAATTATTATATATTATAGATATCTACAACTTTCGTCCATCTATCTAGTAATTTTAATGAGGATGAAAATAAACATAGAGCTTTTCACTTTTTCCTATATTTATAAAAAAGTTAGATTAGATTAGATTTAATAGAAGATAAATATAATCTTACATAAATTGCTCTTTTTAATTGTTTTAGTTTATTACAATAGAACTATGTTATTGTCTGGCCCTACTTCTAATTCCATGTCATAGGATGTAGAAAAAATGTTGAATTTTTCTTTAATTTTATTAATTCTTGACACATTCAAATCTTGTAGAAAAGATTGGATCAAATTTGTTAGAAGTTCAATCACCTCTTTTTCTTCTTTCACTACCCTCTAACTTTTGATGAAAATGTTTGAACCATTTCTGATACTGTCAACTTGTTCCTTGCATAGTCAACTGTAACCATATTTTTTTTGTGGTATCCCTAATTTTATATATTTATTTAGATACGAATATATTAGAACTGTTTTCTTGAAAGTTAATTAATTTTATTTCACAATGGTCAGACATCTTACAACGATGTAAGAAAAGCTGTCGAATGAATTATTGTTACATGATTAGTATGAATAATAGTATTAAATAGCTCTTGAATAAAGCTACTATTAAAGAATAAAAGCTAAAGTTATCTTCCAGTAAGTCAAATTTTTCTAGAATTTTCTAGTAGCATTTTATATGCATATTAAATTAAAAAACATCTAAAACTACAGCATGGAGTTCTGAAAATATTATGTTGTTTTTCTGAATTTTTAGATGACATTATGTTGAACTACTATTTCTATCATATTTTTTTAGTGCTTTACTTAAGAGATTATTTTATTTTTTTATTCGTTTGCTTTGCATGTTTTATAATCTAAAAATAACCAGGTTTTTATTTATAAGTGATTATTAATTATATTATATTAATTTATTAACAATCGTTTCGTACATATATTTTTTGGCATACTTTATTTATATTGCCGACATTAAAGCCGAGTTGTAAAATGTCGTGCGCCTTTTTTCTCACTTGCCACACTGATCAATATCTCACTGGCAACATTTTTATTTATATTAGGATTTTTTGGTAATTCTGCGCGACCCCACGTACTCTTCATCTCGGTCGAAAAATAACGCCGACGACGAGCAATAAAAAAACGTTGTAAAATTGTTTCATACGAAAAATATTATACATATCTCATTCGCCATAAAATACGGTAATATATTTATATGCGTATAGAGATTAAATCAACTTTTATAAGCTGCAGCCTTTTCCGCTTCCGTTGTACTTGCCCCCGCCCGAATATATTCGGCCCCATGAATATTCATACGCGATTAACGCAGATCTCTAGCCGGGGTCTTGAATATTATTAAGGATAACCCCTGACCTCTGAATAACATCTGTTGCAGATCATCATGAAATCATCAGAAATCTGGTCCCCAAATTGAAAATTGGACATGTCCTTGCTTTAACTGAAAATTTATAAAATAGAAAAAAACTATTTTTTTCTAATAAAACTAATAATAACGAAAATATTACTCATAATTAATTTAAGGTAAAGGAACATTTTTATAGAAGAGAAAGCTATATCCGCCACGGAGTCTCGTAAACAACAGCGTCGTTCGAAGGGGGTCTCTCAGGGACCCCAAGCATTTCAATTCAAGATATTGATGAATTCTTCAACGATTTTTTTTAAATGGATTATTTTAAGAATAAAAGTAGTTTTTCATGAGTTTATCGATATTTTAAAGTAAATAATTAAGAAAAATAAAAATTAGTCAAAAGTTTCTAATAATTTTATATTTCTTTATATATTGTACTTCATTATGCTTCCAAATCAATAAAATAAAATATATTTCATTATACTTCTAAGTCAATAAAATGTAATTCTCAGGTATGAGAAATACCCCGTGGTTTATGCAAAGGGAGATTTAAAATTCTTTCCTTAGTTGACTTAATTACAGCAATCTCCCTTTTACATTATTTTAACATAGATGAACTGAGCTTAAATAAACAATTCAGGGATATCGTCTCCTATAATTATTTTTAAGTAGATTTATTCTAAAATTTTTATACCCGTCATAGCTTGGAGGTAATTAGAATCAAATTATGATTGTTGTGCTAATTTCGCTGCATTGAAAGTATGATAGCATTCAGATGGGTGACTATCTCGAATACTTGAGTGATGCTGGTCAACAGAGGGGTCTACAGAGAGAAGCTGATGACCTTCATTTCACAAGAAATGAATTGTCAAACATATAAGCTGGGAACTGGGCAGCAGAAGGCAATGAGAAACCACTGCTCTATATATTTACATGAAAACCATGTCCATGGTCTTCCATAATGGGAATCATGCACATGGTCACATTCTTCAGAAATGAGGGATTAATATCTTATATAAAAAAAAAAAAAAAAAAATAATTATATAATAATATGTAATCGCTTCACGACTCAAAAAAAAAATCTAAAATAAAAATCGGGAAGAAAAAAAAAGGAATACAAGAGAAGGGAAAAATATATCAGAACTCTCGCCCTTCAGATGATTTATTATTCTAAAATTATATGAAATTCATACTAACCGCAAAATTTACAATATATTTAAAACAAAATTAAAAGACAATGTTTTCTTTAATGAGAACAGAACCGATTAAGTTAAAAAATCACCATAAAATAGTACATAAAATATACTCAAAGAATTTAAGTCAAGATATTTTATTAAAAATTAATTATTATAAGAATAAAAAAAGTTATTCATTATATGCTTTATAATTTGGTAGATATTTTGGATTTTTAAACTAATAATTATGACGCATAAATGACAAACGCACTAGGCGATGCCCCACCGCAGACTGAGCACTCGCCGCCGACTAAGCTTTCGCCGCACGTGTCAATCGCACGGTTTCACTCGCAATCAGCATATCATACCGGATGCGAGCGAGAAAAAACATCACGACCGTAGGAACAGAAGCGAATATTGTTGTTTTTATTTTTTTTCTCATTTGCGGACAGTAAAGATCAATGATTATTTATAATATTATTCTTTAGACAAATAGGATTTATATTAATAGAGTTATTCGAGAAAAATAAAACAAATGGGGTCCCAAATAGGTTATCGGGACGGCTAGGTTAAGAAATTGAACAATACACATAGGCAATAACATTATATTGAAATTAGATAAGAATCACATTTACATGTATATTAGAAGAAAATTAATTCTAATTTTTCTATATTTTATTTACGGAAATTTATATATTTTTTAAAATATAATTGATATAAATTGACTAGTTTTTCATGAAAATTATTCAAACCTCGTGGTGCTTTTCGTATTTATTCCATTTAACCAACTACACGAATGCGTGCATGTACCTATTAAGTGTTCAAAAAGTTAAATCCATTACATTTTACCGCCCATTTTTGTCACATTATCCGGGCCTAAGTGCCCGAATTCGAATATGGCGTGATGATATTTAAAAAAAAATGCGTGTACCGATAGGGATCAACTGTGATACGTAATAACATAGATGTTGAGCCGGGGAATTTTTTTGTGTCATTATAATACATTTCCTATGCGGGTGCTAAGTGAAAAAAAAGAAAATAATAGACGAGGGAAGAATTGGAAAATTCCAGACCATTTGCATCGCGCGGGAAAACCCTTCGTTTTGTGAAGACATCAAATATTTATGGATCGCGTGTCTGTCCGACGGCCTGTCAAACTTTTTTTCTTCCTCCTGTGACACGAAGCCTTCCCAAAAAAATAACACAAGCCGGGCATTAGGACGTCGTTATCCAGTTAGCCGGTGTCTGATGATGAGCACGCTTCGAGATCGATTTTAAGTGGCGGAAGCTAGCTGAAAGAGGGACTGAAAAATTGGGTCCGAAAATGTAACAACACACGGCGCTCATTAACCGGATGATTGATGCGTATTTAATTATTTAATCAAAAATTATCCGGGAAGCGAACCGCGACAATAATTATTTTTACGTCACTCGATCACAGGTGTCAGCGGCCGTAGTTTAAAAATAAAAAAAAAATTTTCTTATCGGCCCTTACCAAATATTTACCGGCGTCGAAATAAAAAAAAAAGATAATGAATATTTTTCGGCGTGTTTACCCATCAATCGCGCTCCTCTCCCTCAATTATCTGTAGGAATTTACATTAAAAATTGGATGATGGATGAGTGAGGCAAATATTACAGTTTTTCATATTTACAGAAAACGAAAAAAAGCGATACACGGGTGGAGGCGTGATGGCCGAAATGCAGCATGGTCGCCGCAGATAGCAGATGTGTTTTTTTGTCGACGAAATAGACTGGGGTTTG
Organism: Philopotamus ludificatus; assembly: GCA_022495035.1. NCBI lineage: Eukaryota > Metazoa > Arthropoda > Insecta > Trichoptera > Philopotamidae > Philopotamus > Philopotamus ludificatus. The sequence continues at coordinate 51,941 of JAGXCT010036907.1, read as the reverse complement.
CTTTCGTGTGTTCCTGGATACCAGTATTTTCCAAACTTGCTGTTCATCTGGATAATATATAAATATTTTATCTCGATTTTTCTAGAAATAGTAAATTTATTGGATTCAATTTTTATGAAAATCTGCATTAAGTAACTTACCTATGTGAATTTTCTTACAAAATTACATTAAGTCTCTTAAATAATAATAATTCTATAAAACATATCTAGTATATTATAATAGTATAGTATAAACGACTAAAAATTTAGGTATCAGTAATATGTTAAATAGTATGGTATATAACCGAGGATTTTTAACCTGTTCTCTACATTGACCCCTTTTAAAAAAAATGATTTTCTTCATCGTCCCCCTTTTATTTAATCATTGTACTAATAATTGCACAGAAAAAAATATAGAAATAATTTGTATAATAATGTATGGGTATATAAACAACAAGTTAGATAAAAGTGGTTTATTAGATTTATGTTTAATTATTTTAATTTACAAAATTTCAGAAACACAGATTTTAGCTGCCCACTAGTTCGATTTCAATTAATTTAGTGGTTGTGCTTAACGTATTGATAATAATAAATATATATATTTTATTTAATAATTTTACTAACTTATAATATGTAATTATATGTATTTAATTAAATGGTTGACGTGATTAAATCCTACCTCAATTCAGTAAGAGATATAGCAAAAGCTAAACAATAATGGCTAAGGGATTTGGATTTATTTAAAGTTTTTTTTGTGATCTTTTACAATTCTTAAATTTGGTATAACCACTTGTTTGAAAATTGTTTTTTTCTTTAAAATTCTCCTTCAATTTAATTCTTGTTGTAGCGAGAAATTTATATCCAAGCTATAGCTTTCAAATGGATTTATAATCCAAAACAGACTATCTAAACTTTCCAAATCTTATAAATAAATTCATTTTTTAGCAAAACCCAAATATAATTGTTCAAGTTTGATTGAGATTCACTAAAATATGCCTTATTTATATTTTTTTTATTTAATAATAAAATGATAAAACTGAAAAAATTGCCATCGACCTCTAATATACCCCTGAAATACTATAGACCCCAAAAAGGGTCTACATGGATCTCGATGAGGACCCATGGTCTATAGCTTTTTTTGCTAGCATCTACGAATAAGAAACCAGAACTATTTAATTAGCAATAACAATTAGAAGCCCTTGATGGAAAGTATCTAAAAAAAAAGTGTCTAAAAAGAGGTTTAGAGTCTGAAGATTAAGTCAACCAGGACAGAATTAGATAATACTTAGATAGGTTAATCATTCGAGTATTTCTATGAACTCTTTAAACTCTTTTAGACAGTAATTAGGGGATAAATGTGAGTCTTATACCCCTCCGCATTTTAAATTTTACAAGAACCGTTGTTCTGGCCTATGAGTATTAACCCTTTCCACTCTGACGATTTTTGGTCGAATTTCCGTTCTAATCCATTTATTTCATTTTACTAATATATAAAAAAAGATTCTCATTGAAAAAATAAACAAATAAAGGTTTGATCTGTTATCTTATTCAATAAAATAGTTTTTTTTAAATAAATAAATAGAAAAAACGTGGTTCAATTTTGTTAACTAAAAAATCTATTAGGCCAATACCGCCTAATATATTTGTCTGCCCCATAGAGTGGAAAAGAATAATATTTTATTGTGTTGGTATAGTTGACAGCTAATGGATTAAGTATAGTACTTGATTAAAAATCAGTAACATCTTCTTGATACTATACAGGGAGTGAATGTGAGTCTAGCAACCAACCACACTCGCATCTTTTTTTTTTTTTTATCAAAAAGGTAAGCTTTTTAATTTACTGTCACTCATCTATCGTCACACAAATAGATATTCTCGCTAAAGAGATGAAATAATGTACATTTTCGCATCCAGAACCGGCTTGAAAAAACCACAGGCAGCAAGTATTGGTGTTCCTCTTTAAATAAAATAATATTTACAATGATTTTTTTTATTTAAAGAGCTTGAATGAATTTAAATGTTAAAAGATTCGAAACAGTCTCATTCAATATGTCTTTTAATTTTGTATTTTTTTTGTCATGGTAATGAATATTTTTTTATGTTGAAAGAGATTATTATTTGCGGTCAGCCGTAGTTTTAATATAGTACGACCCTTCAGCAAAAAAAATTTGCCAGTTTCGATGAAGAATTTAGTAGAATTATTTTAAAATTCTGGTACACATGTAAGAAGAAAAGTTATCAGATTGGAAAGACTGACGGTCCAGGATGTGTTTTTTCTTATTTTTATAACTTTTTTAAAACGTCTAATTTACCACATTATTAATATGCATTACAACATATATAATATACTTATTTTTATTTAAAATATTAATCGGAAATGATCTATTGTTTCATAACATGAGAACCATGATATACGCACATACATACGTGGTTATGGCGGCAATACGGAAATGGAATTTCCGTACGAATTTCCTATTAGCGTCCAAATAGTGATATTTCACAAGGTTTCGTATATTATAAATATAAAATTTTCCCTAAAGTTTATCATTTAAATTTATCATCAGGCGCTCGGTGGGTAGTTTCGGGTTTAATTATTCCGAATAATGTTTCTATATGTAATTGATTAGCTTTTTGCGCGCGTCGCGGTTTGAGAGGCGCTGACTTTGGCCATTTCCTAATAAAATTTCGCCGGTCCCGTGCACAGGAATGATAAAATAAATATTTGGTTTTAATTCCGATCCGCAAGCAATATTTTCGCTGCCGACTGCGTGTTGATTTTCCTCCGGTTTAATTTTTCATCCGGCGGAAGGAGGAAAATCCCGTATTGTTTTTCTCTCAAACTACAAAAATACCGGTCGACTACCGTTTCTACATGATTGGACGTAATTCGATGCGGAAGAATGCATAATATTCACGGCGGGAAAATAATCAGCGTCTCATTTTTTTTTTTAATATTATTTTCTAAAATACATTTGTACACGGAATTTTCAATATGCTCTTTGGCAATGCTCTCAATTGATGGAATAATTTCATTTCGCTGCAAAGACCCCTACTCCAGGGGTGTATCATTATGGTACGCGTAACGAATTTATTTCGTACTTGTAATTAAATGACGATTTACATTAGTTCGACAGGCATTTCGCAAAGAATTCGATCATATCGCACGGGACTGATGAAAACATTTTTATTGATTTAATTTAAAAAATATTTTATGTATGGTTGTTGATCCCTGTGACCAGTTGGCCGGTCCAGGGACGGCCCCGGACATAAAAGACGAATGAGCCGGATTGGTATTTTAATTTGGCTACAGGAGTAATTCTCTCGTAATGCTGTTTTGATGCACAAACGGCTGAAAGGTTTGCAGCTTGAATAATGTAATTGCAGCATTCCGTTAGTAGACTGATTAAACCGTGTGAGTTTATAGCTTTTATTTTCAGGAAAAAAGCGTAGACATGGCTCTAAAAATGGGTGGGTATGGTCATCGTATCGTACAATTTTAATTAAATGAAATAAACATAACATAAATTGGATTATCTTATTTACAATGTACTTAAAAAGATGTGAATGATATGGCATTCAGCAAAATGAGTCTGTTCTAAATCTAAATCGAATAGTTTATTGACATTGACAAAATAAACACATCCTAGAATCTTTTTATGAATATTGTGGTATATTATTTATTTATGTAATTATTATTTAATTATTACGCGTAATCTACACTTTATAATTGTAGTTTTATCCTCTCTGAAAGGGATGAAATGAGGACATCAATAAATAATTTAATTATTCCATCCTTTAATGTCACTGTACTGTAAAAATAATTTATATAGATTACCTTTAAGATTGAGTTATTGCAAAACGAGGTCTTTATTTATATTTATGTCTTGTTTTTTCAAAAGTCGTGTTTTTTAAACTGTTAATCTGAAAACGCATCATTTTTTCTTGTAACGTCAAATTATTTATAAATGTGTTTACAATTTTTGTCGATAATATTTTTTTGCAGGACAAATAACTTTCTGGACACTATTAATACTAAAAAATAAAAATCTGCGTCAAATAAAAATATCACTAGGGATTTATAAATACACAAGTCAATTTTGTTTGTCCATTTGTCTCGTATTCGTCAATATGATCTGTTTTTTTCATGATTAAAAATTCTAATATATTATTTTATCATCGATTACAAACATATTATTTTAGAAAATTCTCGATATCACTAAACTTTTAGCCCAATGTCGTAATATTAGTTAAATTATAAAGGGACAAATATAGCTCTTTGATTGCTGAGATGATGCAGCCTATGATAAGTCCTGATTTTATGGCCAAATCACCACGAGAATATTTATTTTAGACAGAAAAGGGATCCTTTAAGATTTTCCACTCTGTCTATTTTTAGTCGAATCTATAAGATATATTTTTTTCCAAATTTATTAAAAACTTATTGGGAAAATAAATAAAAAGCATCTATAGGGTTTGATCTGATTTTCGAATAAAAAAAATATATTATTTTTTCAAATTAAAAAATCTTAGATCAAGTTGTTCGCTCAAAAAAAAAATCGTTTGGGCCAATAATGTTTCAAAACGAAAAAATAAAATCTTTCCATTTTAAAATCTATATCAAAATTACTCGTAAGAATATGACAATTTTTGACTCTTGGCGTTCTTTCTACAATTTTCTCCGGGAAAATTTAGGAACAAAATATTGACGTTAATACTTTTTGTCACAACTCTTGAAAGTACTCCCATGTTAATTTACTTACTTACCTAAATCTATATAAAACCAGTATGGTACTTGTTTTTATACAGATTTAGGTAATATTCATGTGATAATAATGATGTAAGCTAACCACGACTGAGCTTAGTTGGTACTCGAATATGCTAATCTGCCGACGAAAACTATGATTTCTGAGAATTCTTTATGACACTGGCCAGAGGTATGTAAGTGAAAGAGATCCATTACCTCAGCATGTTTATAAATTTTAAATATTTATTAAATAATATAAATTTCAATACAACTGAAATAATATTAAAATTAGTCAGTGTCGTGCTTTGACACTGGGGGGGAATATTCGGGTAAGAGATTCATTCCTTTTGCATATATAGAATCTTTATATGGGTTAGTGATGCTTTAGATTTTCTGCTATGCCATCCATCCATCGTAGTCAAATAAACAAATAAATAGATATAAACATACCAAAGCCTCAGAGCTTTATATACGCGGACTAAGTAGAAAATAAATTCTCAAAAATTAATTATATACAAATCTGATGAGTTTCTTATATTATAAAATATATTATGTCCCACGCAATAGTTTGCGAAATTCAATCGAATAATTTTAGCACTCGTCCTCGAAATTTCCCACAGGGGTCTAACTAGATTAGGGCGGGGCTGCGTAGTTAATTTTTCTCATTTGAACGCGGTTTGATTCGCAGTTAGAGTTTCGTCGGATTAAGCTCAAAGGACGAGGGGGGGGGTCCCCAATTAATCAAGCGGCCGGGGGTTCTCCCACGGTGCCAGTTTTCCGCGCGCTTTTCCACATATTTAATTTCCACGCGTCGTGTTTGCCAACTGGCCAACACAAAAGCCGCGGCAGCCTTAATTTTGTTATGGGAGCCAAATGAAGCCTCACCGATTTCGTAATCAACTTTTTGTCCGAACAAATAAACCGGCTTACTTCACGCCGAATGAAAATACACGTTTTATTATTTTGTTTTTCACCCATAGTCTACGTTGAAAAATAGATTATAATATTTTAATCACAAAAAAGTATCCAAACAAACATAAAATGCATTTTTATGGCTAAATTAATGAAAAAATATATCAGATATATACAGATATGCCATCAACTTTCATACACGCCATGATTCTGACATCTACTAATTAAAATTATCAAGCATTCCACATTAAAACTTTAATAACGCTCGTCATATAATATTACTGAAAATAGAGAAAATTGCTTTGTACTACAGCATTTCCATTGTGTATCATAATTACACGTAACAATACGCTCTCCTTTGTACAAAATAATAACTTAATATTTTATACAGAATGTTAGAGGTATTATTTTTCTCTATTGCCGTGGATATAAACTAGATTAGATTCCGCTCATATGTAAATCCGAAGCTTTTTAATATAAATAGCAACATATACGACGGCGAGTATCAATGAAAATTCTCAGAATTTCTTTACGAAAGTCTCGTCTTGAGGATTGCTAATTTGTCGATGTGGATGGAGTCTGGAAATTGGATTTAAAAAAAATGTACGCCTCGAAGTATATCATATATTAAGTTGAAATGATGTAATTTTAATGATACCAGTCTTGATAGCTCGGCGATTAGGAATGATGTACAGGACATGGTGCTTTTGATATTTATAATTTATGTAATTGCAAGTTATAATGCACAATTAATCGCTGTAAGTGTAATCGTTATTAATGGATCCAGTGGAAATCGATCCAGTAATATGTTTAAATTATTTATCACCGTGAGAATAATTCTTCAACCAAAGGATTATTATTATTTCTGTTATAAATACATTGAAATATTGCATGATTTTGTGTCGAAACTTCATCGTACACCATATTGTCTTAGCTTTAATGGTAAAGTATTTTATTATTCAGTAGTAAAATACTTTTATTTTATTTAAATACATATCGGAAACTCTCCAGTAACTAAAACTATTATTCAAATCACCATTCGGCTAATTATAATAGTATTTTTAATGTAAAATATCGCCATTTTGTTGATCAACTATTCGTCAATGGATATTGGGGTGGTGATAAAAAAACAAAATGTTCCAATATTGGAACACTCGGCATTCATGTCTTTTTTTGTTAATTGCAACTCTTTAAAGATTAATAAAACCTATTATTCAATAATTATTTGTTTTTATTACCTATCTACAATAGTTTTTACGGAAAGAATTGGATAATAACTACTAATAAAATTAAAGGCATAGTTATTAGCGGTTCTTGAGATTGAGTAGGAAGTTTTTGATGTCTCAATTTTTATAAATTTAAAATTTGATTAAATATTTTTAATGACAATTTTAATAGTTTCTTTTTCTAAAAAACGATAGTCTTTACTTGGTAAAAATATGTTTATAGGGTTATAACCCATCTGTCACGGTGGCTGGAAAACAACCGTGTCATCCGAAGGGGGTATCTCAAATACCTAAAGCATTTCAAGTCAAGCTCCCGGACTCATGACTGGCGACCTGAGCTGTATTTAAATAGCCTAGATAGTCCTGGCATCAGGATTGGGACCAACGTGTCTCTGGTGGAGATCCTCGAGGTGGCAAATACCAGCATCAGGGTTAGAAGGCCACTTATGTATGAAGCGCAACTAATCTTCGAAAACGGTCAACGAAAAAACGTCCATACTTTTCTTCTTTATGCGAAAATCTTGATTTTGTCTCTCTAAGATTCTCTGCATCCCGCATCGCAGCTACTAAGATGGAGCCTGTGGCGATCTTCAGCTGTGGCTTCAGCGAGTGGGCGCTCTGCCCCTTCCCCTCCGTCCTTGTACGTTTCCAAGCGCGACGAGCTTCACCAGACTATCGTTTCTTCTGGCGAGATGCCCAAAGTATCGAAGAATCCTTTTGAGACATAAGGTCAAAAGTCGGTCTTCTTTGTAGATCCCCATTTATTTTAGGACAGACACGTTTGTGCGTTTAGTGGTCCATGGTATTCTTTGCAGACGTCGCAAATACTACATTTCAAAGGCGTCAATTTTTTTTATTCATATTTTACTTTATGGTCCAGATTTCTACGCAGTAATTAAACATGAGAATACCAGATTCTGCATTAAACTTTTTTTTTGTCTTTTTGGATATCCCCCTGTTTTTCCAAACTGTTGATAACTTTGCCATCGCATTTTATCCATCCCTATTCGTATTCTTGCCAACGGCTCACAATTTTCGTTATCCGAAATAAAGAAATTCTTCAACCCTTTCCTAGTAATGTTGATCTCGAGTCATAGTTTTTTACTTTCACACATAACTTTTTTGAGCAGATCGGCCATTTCATCGTTGATGGCTATCAATTTTTTTGCCCGCTATTTTAAATCCGCCTTCCCAGTTTTAAAGAGCTTTTCTCATGATTTACTCCCCGTACAAGTTGAATAGGTCTGGGGAGAGTATGCAGCCCTCTCTCACTCCTTTGAGCACCAAAAACTTTTTTATTTTTACTATTGCAGTTTTCCATTCCTATAAATACTCCTAATTTAATACATCTAACAATGATTTACAAATAACTAGTAAATGTAGCATTTTGTCTAACGAGTAAGAGCTGAATTTAGTTAAAATTTATCGTGTAAAAAGGATAAGGTAATACAAAATGATTTTCCATAATAAAAATTTTCTCCAATTTTCCTCGATGAAAAATTATTGTTTCAAGGTTGAATTTATATTAAAATTCGGCGAAAATTTTTTTTTTTTTAAATATGTGTGACAGAATCGTCGCCGGCATTAAGATTGATTCGCGAGCGACGTTTGTGTAAATGCATGGAAAATGTGAAAAGGCGACGCGAGCAGGGCCGCAATATTCCAAGATGGCACCCGGGCCGCGTATTCGTTTCTGCGAACATTAATCACCGGCCGATTCAATACGTGTCCCGGCGTTTGAAAGGCGACGTTTATTTTGTAGCACAATAAACTAAATAATATCGAGCGCGGGCCGGGCGGGTGCCGCCCCGTGGGACGGCTCGCCGAGTGAATGGCCCACCGCCCTTTTGTTCGCTCATTGCCTCGGTTATAAATCAAATTACTTGGCACTGTGCGAAAAACTCCACACTCTCCGCCGCCATTTCTATTTCCATCTAATGCCATCAAGATAACGCCGCCACTTTGTGGATGTGGAATTATTTTCTTTAACGCTGACATACGCACGGTATTCGATAATTTCGCGACGCCGTTAGAAGAAGCCGTCGCGACGTCAAACGCGACAATGACATATGAAACGACCCTACACTAACAATTGAAAACTGTTTAAAGTATCATTCACGTTTACCGTTATACCACCATTTATCCTTTTTTATGCGTCCCTTGTAAAACGATGGATCGAGGTTCCACTGAACATAATAAATAAACGGTTATATACATAGAATTAAAAAATATAAATACTACCATATTTAGTCATTGATGGATAGTAAAATTATTTAGCTAACCATGGCTAATTGTCAACTGTATATGGCAGGGCTTTTTAACCTTTTTTGACTCGCACTTGACTACACATTATGAAAATTGTAAAAATAAAATGTTCATAACACATAACATTTAATTATATCATCATCATCATTTGCCAGTCACAAGGCTCTGACTCGCTGAGGGCATGGACCTTACCAAACTCTCGCATGGTAGTTGATGCCAAAGGAACCCGAGTCTCACACGTGAAGTGAGAGCTCCCCTTTTGTGTCCATACCACGGGGACCCGAGCCGTCTTGGTATGCAGTTCTTTGTAAAGAGTTTCCCTCTCTTGGTGATTGCTGGCATTGGACGTACATCTTCTACCATGTTGGTATCGGATTTTACCCTCTTCGACTGTGTCCAAGCAAGTAGGAGGAGGTTTGTCTCGGTATTCGTTTGTTCTCTTCTCTAAGGGGTTATCTGCTTATAACGAGTCACGAGTGACAAGTAGCGAGCGACCACACACATACATATATATATATATATATATATATATATGTATATATATATATATATATATATATATATATATATATATAATATATATATATATATATATATATATATATATATATATATATATATATATGTATGTATATATATATACCTGAGCATGTACATATGCACATCTGCCCCAAAACGAGTCTCAAATTAGCCGGTCGCAAGTGATTATTAGCCCTGTCGCGCAATAGCAATCCTTTCATCATGGGAAAGACCTCCTCAGAGAAAGGTCCCCTAGAAAGAAGGAAGAGGAGCGAAAGTATCGAGACCAGACCAATTATTGGTCAGCAGATTAGGGGTTTCCTTCCCAGGGTATACTGGCTCTGTGGTGAGAAATCCGTTAGAGACCAGATTTATTTATGCACACAAGGATATGTGTACACCAATATGTTGACTGTAATATAAAAAATGTAATGAGATGCTGACTATCAATTTTAATGGTATGGTGGATAGTTGTGTTTCATTTTAGATAAATTATTGGTGGTTACCCGGTGGGGTTTGGGAGGTGATAGATAGATATTATGAATCCCTATGTTAATAGAGGTTGAACAATAGAGTGGCCACTGGCGGTTAATATTGGATAGTTTAAGATTTTTGTATGGAATCTCGCCGTCGGAGAAAGATTTAAGACACCTCATCATTTGTTGGCGAGCTGTCGCTTTGTCCTCGATCGATTTGAAGGCGATTAAAATAGATATTCTGAATCCCTGTGTTGTTCGTAGGTAAGTTGTTGGGGGTGATCAATATATATGTTTTATTATGTGTAATATTTAGTCTCATACGTATAGTTAGGATTGAGACTATAATTTTATGCAGCTGACTTTTCTCTTGAATTTTACCGATTATATATTTTCACCCCTATTTTTTTTTCATATTCATATTTTATAAATATAATCAAAAATATTAATGGTATAGTAAACCTATTAGAAGTAATTTACCATAAAAATATTAATTCAATCATTATTTCAGTTTTTATGAAATAATTGACATTTTTCAACAATACTTTGATAAATAACCATGTTATGGCTTGTAAGTAACATGCATATTATTTCGATAATGCAAGTTAACCGCGACTAAGCTAAGTAAGTAGTAGGATAGGTGTCCGACGAAAACTATGAATTCAGGGAATTCTTTATAGCACTGGCCAGGGGGTATGTAACAGGAAGACACCCATTACCTCCGCATGTTTTATAAAAATAATATTTATGCAGGTGGTTTGGCGTGTTGGTATTAAATAATTTAAAGCCATCTATCCTGCGTTGAATAGATATTTGTAAAACAAATGTTATAAATTTCAATCCAACTGAAATATTATTAAAATTAACCAGTGTCGTGGTTTGACATTGGAGGAAATATTAGTGTGAGAGACTCATTCCCCCTTGCATATTAAGTCTTTAGAATCTTGATCGAATCTTTATCAAATTTTTATATGGGTGAATGGCGCTTAGGATTTTTTCTGTTATGCCACTTAAGTTTATCTACATTAAATCCAATTGTATTCAAAATTAAACCTTAAAGGGCCATTTTCTATAATATTCTTTATTTGAAGATAGGTTTTTTTAAAAGTAATATTTTTTTTATTAATTTAATTTAATTTAATGAGATTTTTTTTTGAACCAAAGAATAATTTAATATTAAGGATCGTTTGATATAAAAAATCATCTTGTTTATGTTAAATATTAAGATATAAATATTTTTCATAACTTTATTTTACTATTATTATGTAACTAATAAGTTTGTCTAGTATTTTTTAAATCCAGTTTATTTTTAACAGTCCTAAACTCATAACTAATAATTTCACTATTAAATTTTAATTAATTAATAGGTAAGTGTAAAAATTGTTTTAAAAAGTTCCATTGAAAAAATACTGTTACAAATAAAATCAGAAAGAAAAATTGTTACGAGCTAGTCGATATAAATAACAAATTTGAATTGATTTCCAAGAAATTATCGCACTCATGAAAACTCGCCAAATTTTATGGCGCTAGCTCAAAATTTTCTATTTCACAGAAAATTTATTTTGGGATAAAATCAATATTTAAGCTTGGTTTAATAATATTGTTGCATAATAATTGACAGTGTTCTCTGAATGCATCTCCCGAGATCCGATCGCTAATAAAAAATGATTAGAGATGGCTTGATATCTGAAATTCGACATATTTCATATTCAAATATGGCTAATTTTATCAACAAATAATAATAAAATACGCTCTTACATAATCCAACACAGAAACTTTTCCAGATAACCCTAAATTGTCAGTCACAGCGGAAAAAAATGTTGAAAACTTTTCTCGAAAAAAAAAAAGTTTCACCCGTAAAAAAGTTTATGCCGAGTGTGAAAAATATGTTTAGATATTTTTTCACTGTCACGTTATGCGCGATTCGAACATTTCGCAAATTATATTCAAGGTTGGGTCTGATTCGATGGAATATATTTATTTATTTTTTCGGCATTATTAAATTACGTACGTTTTGAATTTTGGCAATGGAAAATTGGATAACGCGATTGACGCGGAAAACTCAGCGTAATTTTATTACAAAGCAACTATTATGCCGTTTGTACGGGCAACGCATAGAAATCCCGTTTGACAAATGTACTTTAGAACCGATCAATATTCTAATAATACCCAATTGGAGCATAATGGATTCTTTGAAGATGCCACAAGCCTTTGAAGCCGTTGTCTATTCGCTTGTTTGTACAACAATATTGCAGAGCATGCTAATTCGGTACGTTTTAACAAATTAAAATTTATGTATGCACGTCCCGGATGACCCAATTTAGCAACAGCATATAAAAATGGCAATTAATCCACACGTCATAATTGATGTTTATACCTGGATGAATAATTAGGATAATTAAATTTTATACGAGACTCGGGTCCCGTGACTCCAATTAGAGGTCCTGTAGCCCTTAAACGGGAAGACAGGCAGGAATTCGTAGGTCTCGGCGATGGATTGGTTATGTCAAGGGCCAGCACGCAATCTACACGTGTGTGCATTATTTTAATAAATAAACTTCAATTATTTTAATGGCATAGGGGGTGGAGAAGGCGCTCGCCGTTGACCCCGTCTGCCATATTGATTAATCCCCGTGATTAAATATTCAGAATTGGGGATCGCTGTACTGCTTGAATAATCAAATCTGTGATTTTTTTATAGATACAAGTTCTAAGAGTCTCTCACATTTGCACCTGTGCGTTTAACGTTTTTTTTTTATTGTTAATTGATGACATGTAAGAAGTCCCCAGGCGCTTCAAAACGCCAACTCGGTTCTGAGTCATTAATTATGTAAAAAAAAGGGACACTCCTCCGGAAACCGAGTATGTTTGCTTGACAAGTACCAAGGGCACTGGCCCTATTGCTCACCCCCAGTTGTATAGCAGCGGTAAGTGCTCAGAAAAAGAATTTTCCTCAAAAAATCAATTGAAATTTATATATCAAAAGAAACGAGTTATTATAAATAATCACTGCAAAACGACGATGCCAAAAATTCAGATCCGCGTCAAACAGCCAAATAATTATAACAAGAAAGAATCATTTGTGCCGCATATAGTCCATGATAATCTTTATCCTTAAGTACGCTTAATAAAGGTTTCAAATTTGAAATAAAAGCTAAAAAGAAAAAGCAACTAAATGATTTTTACAACTGATTCAATTGCTAAATTATTATTAACATTAGGATATATTAGGATTATTAACATTAGGATATATGTGTTTTTATGTATATTGGTATTTTATGTATATTCCTTCTTTATAGGGGACCCCTCTCTGAGGAGGTCTTTCCCATGATGAAAGGATTGCTATTTGCGCGACAGGGCTAATAATCACTTGCGACCGGCTACTTGAGACTCGTTTTGGGCAGATGTGCATATGTATGCCTGGGCATATCTAAATAGGTGAGCGTGTGTAGTCGCTCGCTACTTGTCACTCGTGACTCGTTATAAGCAGAATTCGTCTTAGAGAAGAGAATGAACAAATGCCAAAACAAATCCCTCCTACTTGCCTGGACACAGTCGAGAGGGTAAAGTCCGATACCAACATGGTAGAAGATGTACGTCCAATGATAGAAATGGCCAAGAGAGGGAAACTCTTTACAAAAAAACCGCATAACAAGACGGCTTGGGTCCCCGCGGTATGGACACGAAAAGGGAGTCCTCACGTCACGCGTGAGACTCAGGTTCCTTTGGCCTCGACTACCATGCGAGAGTCTGGTAGGTCCATGCCCTCAGCGAGTGAGAGCCTTGTGACTGACAAATGATGATGATGATGTATATTGGGATTTATTTCGAGTACACTTTAAATTAATTATATCGATTAGGTTAATTTTTAATAATTCTAAAAAAATTAAGTGGAAGCTCATCAAAATACTAGAAATTTTTAAAATAAATTATCATATTTTCAGTAAAAATCGTTGGTAAAAATGTATGTATGATAGTTATTCAGAATAAAAATATTATACAAAGTAACAGTAGATATGATGCTAAGGATTAAAAATAGAGCTTGAATTTAAAGACATAATTTGACCGTGAAAATCTCTAATCTCTTAATGGACATTTCGATCAAGAAGCTTTATTCGTAAAAAATATTGTCAATATACAATACTTTTCTGATCATGCTTAATGATTTAGCAAGTGGCCTTGTGGTTGTGATTGAAAGGTTATAAAAAACTAACAACGTATCCGACGAAAACTTTTAACACAAAGAATTCTTTATGACACTGGCCAGGAAGTGTGTAAGAGCAAGACACCCATTACTTCCGCATGATAAATATAACACAAAAACGTCATGTATGAAAAATAATCGTAATTTTATAGGTATTAATATAGTAACATATTTGTTCAAAAGATTTTTTAGTAAGCAATTTGAACCAAGTTTTTAATTTTATTATTCTAATGTTTTTTATTTGGTTATCAGATCAAACCCCATAGATGCTTATTATTCATTTTCCCAATGAATATCTCTTTTAATAAATTTATAATAACAATATAATGAGAATAACTCATAGATCTGAATGAAAGCTTTTGAAACATCCCTCTCAGATATTTATTTATTTATTTATCATAAAAATAATGTGATTTTGTGTGTGATTTGCATTAAAAAATAACTCAGGTCGTTAAAAAAACATGATTTCAAAATATATAAGATTATAAAACCTCATATAAAAGATAAACGAAATGGCGATATTTACTATCAAATATATCTACATAGTCGGCCAAGTGGTTGAGCCGAGTAATAGTTCTGGATACGGAAGAGTTTTCGAGAGCACCTGTCCTCAGATTTGACGGAAAAAAAGCACGCGCGAACGAGCTCGATGGTAGTGAGGTGGCGCCTAAAAGGGCAACCTTCAAAGTACAAGAGGGTTTTGTACTGCGCCAACCAACAGCTCGAAGGAGTGCTTTTCCAAGTAGATCGACCTTATTTTTGCAAGGGTTACATACCCCAGGCAGCCTTGTACCCACGCGTTAGTGTGTAAATTGGGGTAGAATCCAAACTCCCTCGTCTAGAAATTTTCTTCAGGATTTTCTCTAGTCTGAGGGAATTCAAGAGGTCATAAAGCCCCCATATAATGGAACCTGATTCGAGCAAGCTCCGAACCAATGTATCGTAAAGCACTCGTATAACTAAGGTCCTATGTATTAGGTGTAGTTAAAAGTATTGTCGTATTTTCTAAAAGGTTGTTTTTAGTCCTTTGACGAGCCAAGACGTGTTATTTTATTGTGTCGAATTTGTTCCTTCAGAAGTCTATTTGATAAATGCATACTCTTTCAGTTTCACTCCAAACTATCGCTACAATAAATATTTGCGACATTTATGGAGACGTATTAGATGTCAGAAAAATGTCAACGCTGGTACAGAAAATTCAAATCCAAAAATTTTGACCTAAAAGATGAGCCTGGAAGTGGACGACCCTGTACAGTAAATAAAGCCGTCATAAAATCTGAAATTGAAAAAACCAACTATAACCATTTAAGAACTGTCAAATATAACCGGCACAAAGTGGTCCATCACTTAGAATTGTCTGAAAAAATGGGAAAGATTCGAAAAGAAGGAATTTTAGAAGAAAATCTTCCTGCTCCACAATATCGCGTACACATGTCGCGAGATTTGTCCCTAGAAAAAAATGGATGACTTTTTTTTAAAGAGCTGCATCCTGTACTCGCCAGACTTGGCCTTTAGACTACCATTTGTTTCGTTCTATTTTTATTTGTCGTATGAATACAGAATACATGGTTTTATTAATAATCAACAGTCATATAATAATAAAAAATAATAATAATAATGACAATAATCTATAATAATAATAATAATAATAATAATGAAAATAATAGTAATAGTAATAGTAATTAGGAGGTGATGGGATGGCAGGATATCGGGGTGTAATGATGCGTTGGTCAAGTTAGATGATGATCATGTTCACGTGCGGGAGGCCTATAGCAGCGCAGGGGCAGCCATTCTTAGTGCATTCCGGGCTGGGGTATTTAACGCGGCTAGGCCACCGGGGAAAAGAGTGAAGTTGACCTCCTCTACTATATGTGCTTGTGGTGGACTGGATCGCTCGCACTCACATGTGGGACTCTCTGCGTACCCCCATTTTGTAGAGGGTTTCCGCTGTCCTGCCGTGACCTGTGAGGGCACGGTTTAGGAGATACCACATTTTGCGCGGGAGATTCAAAACCCGCTCAGCTCCCACCCAGTAGGGTCAGGGGAATGCGTTGTTCGCGTCCACTCACTCTCCTCCCATTCTTCCATCCATCGGGGGTTAGAATTGAGTCATCTTCTCCACAGTCTGTCCAGCGGTTTTCTTGTTTTTAACTTCCGCAATGATGGAGGTTGTAGGGTCTTTGAGTTGAGTAGGTGTGGCATTTGGGTTATGCGATTCCAGAGGCGGTGAGAGCAGCGGCTCCTTCTGATTTCTGGCAATCAATGTGAAGTTACGGGTAGCCATGGAGACTGGTGGCTGGACGCATTAGGCCTGTTAATAGCATAATAATATGGTTGGCTCCGGTGTGGCCTTTTCGGTGTGTGCTCTGTCGCCATACTGGAAGCGCAGTATTCAGCTACGCTGCGTAGGCGGATATGCGTAGAACACCAGCGTTGCAACCCACGATGTCGGTAGGTTTCCAGTAATGTTACCTCGGGTCTTGAGTTTGGCTCTTATTGAATGCAAATGTTATCGAAATGACGGGTTCTATCTAGTTTCACCCCAAGATATCTTGGGGATATGTCGGTTGGAACGTCTTTACCGCACATCGTAAAGTATAATATAGTTTTGGCCGACATGTTTGCCGAGTGAAAGACTGTAGAGACTGTTTTGTCCAGGTTTGGTTGAAGGTGCTATGTTGTCGCCATTTATATTTAAAATCTTTGTTTGCGCTGATCTTGGGGAGTCTCGGCGTCACCAGTACAGTAATGTCGTCGGCGTATATGAATTTGCGGGATGCGGATTCCGGTATGTCGAGTGTAAATAAGAGCGTCAGACTGGGACTGAGCCTTGCGGTAGTCCGTTTGGAGAACCCTTTTCTGCTGCGCTCGCCGTCGGTGTGACGCTGAAATTACACTTTCGGAAAGCGCAGTTTTCTAATAATTTGATCGTTTGTTGCATTTTAGGATCTTTGCAGCCTTTAATAGGAGTCCTTGCTTGTTTCCTTACCGTATCGTAGGCCGACGTTAGGTCCAAGGGCGCTCCAGTTTTTACACCTTTGGAATCCGCATTCGATGTGGGTGGTCAGTGATAGAAACTATTCATCGCAGCTTCTTACTGGTCTGAATCCGGCTTGTTCGGGTGGAAGGTGTCTTTCAACTGTTAGGTGGGTGCATGAGAAGTACCCGTTCGAAGAGTTTGTACACAACGCTAAGGAGAGAGATGGGTCGAAAGCTTTTAGCTAACTCTGGATTTTTGTTAAGCTTCAGAATGGCATAGAGTCTGGCTAGCCATTCCCTTGAATTTGGACCCAGGTGCAGGAGAAGTTCTGGCAGGATATTGTCAATGCCGGCCGCTTTGCCGTTTTTGATTTGACGTAGCGCTGCATTTATTTCTTTCGCGGTACTGGGTTTAAGAATTGTATGTCATCATTTAGGTTGGCTAGTGTTCTATGGAACTTCGTTCTATAAAACACTTTATTAAAAATAAATCATTCCAAACAGAAAGTAAAGTGAAAATCGGCCATTTCTGATTTTTTTAATTCCAAGTTAGCATAAATTTTCATAAAAGGTATTTTAAATTTGGAAAATAGATAGCAGAAGGTTATATAATGTAATGGTAATTATTTTTTGTAAAAACAAATCAATAAATGTATAAAAAAATGAATTTGAATTTCATTGATAAAATACGACAATACTTTTTACTACATCTAATATTTGATGAGATTGAGATATGAAAAAATCAACTGTTAATTACTTTTACATTTAATAAATTATCCACGGCGTTAATTGGCCCTCCATTTCAATTACTCTTGACCAATCAAAGCACGGCTCGCTGATCCACAACATACCATATTCGAAAGAAGCCGTCTTATCAAGAGCTTTTAATAAAACAGCTGTTTTACCCGGACGACAGCGTGAATTTTCCTTAGCTCGGGGGCCAGATCGCGCGCTCGCATCCCCCGTTGGCGACCCCTGCCGGGAGCGTGTGTAAATTTCCATAATAATTACCGGGCTACGCGCTCGTTCGATTTAGTACTGATTGCGTCGAGTTAGCGCCGTTAATACATTAAAAGGAAGCGATTCGTGGCCGGGCAAGCGCACTTTTGGGTTTGTTGCCGCCGTAAATCGATGCAATAACCATTAAAAACAATGTTACATTAATAATGGCTTTTAATAAAATGAAATACAGCCATTAGATCATGTTTGTGACTAGAATGATTGGTTGGCGCACGCAAATGCCACGCGGCGCTGCGTGCCCCCGACGCCGACGCCGACGCCGACGTGCCCCAGCGCGACTTGACCAATTTCAACGTAATATCTGTTGCCTGAAACATGTGACCCTCTTTTTTTCTCTTCTCTTACAAAACACATATATTCAAAATCGTTATATTTATACCAGAGTTTTATATTTCAATAAAATTCAATAATAATAAAAAATATTAAAAATAGCAGTGTTTCAAAAATGTTCGGAAAATATTATTATTTAATAAATGCAAATTTTCCGTTGTACGAATGTGGCATTAATTTCCATCATTTGAAATTTACTGCTGTACTAAAGGATCAATTTTCTTCCAATTATGGATTTGATAATATTCAAATGCCAACTTGAATAATGCAAGTCTCGTAAATATGCATTTCTTTTATTATACGCGAATTAACTGCATGAATTTTTTTAATAAAATACTAAGCAAAGTAATATATGCATATATTTGCATAGTAATTTATATGTAATTACTTAATTTGATAGATATTTTTTTAAAGTCGTGAAGCCATTAAATATTATTGTTTTTACTATTAATCCATTTTCTTGATTTTTCGGAAATAACTCTTTTAATATAAATTCTACATGTCCTATTTTTTTTGTATTCGTCTAAAAAGGTCTGAAGAATAGCTGTTGCCATGCGTGCGATGTTTTTTTTCGCTCGCATCCGGTACGATATGCCGAGCCCAAGTGAAACATACTAGTGACACATGCTGCGAGAGCTCAGTCTGCGGCTAATCGTTGTCATTTACGCGTCATATTGCTTAGTTAAAAAATTAACCAAATTATGAAGCAAATCATGAAAAACTATTTTTATTCTTAGAATAATAATATGTCAAGATATTGATTGAATAATTCATTTCAGAAAAGCCATTTTTAATTAAAATACAAATTAAAAATTGCAATTGATTATATTTTTAATAATCTTAATTATTAAAAGTGGAATAAGTGAATTTGTGGCTTAAAAATTTAAAACATTATTTTAATATCTATGCAAACACATATCTTTAAATATCTGTAATGTAAATAAATAGAATAAGTAAGAATAAACTCTATTTATACAATTTTTTCGCCATTTTTGGCTTCAATGCAATTTAAAAAACATTAAATTTAAAAAAAAACACGTAATCATTAAGTAACTATATGAATTTTCCGCAATATGTAAAAAGACAAATTCTAAACACCACTTAGTTTAAAACATTTATGATATTGCACTCTAAAAAAATAGTGAAACTCTGTATTTCTTTAAAATAATATTTATGTTTTTAAAATTACATTTAGCATAAATAAATAAATTAATTAATTAATTCATAAGTGTTTTATTTTTAATTTGACTACATTTTAACGGCATCCATTTACAGTTGATGGCATCCTTACGGTGTTGCTTTTGGCCAACAAATAAAAACTAATTAAGTAACCAACGATGTCAAGATACGTCAGGGACAAATACATGAACACGACAAAAAAAATATGTGACATGCAACTACGGCCAAGCGAAGCGCACCCCCCATAATTTATTAATATTTGTACATCACGTTTTATAATAATTCAAAATATTTAGGAAAATACCGTGATGTTATATTCCTTCTTAATTAATGTTTATTAAGTAAGAATATAAGAATAAAATGAGAATTATTTTTGGAGTATCTAAAATCGTTTCGATAGCATAACAAGATCACTAGTATTAAAAATATTATTTTCCGAACAGTTACTCGGTGTATTCCTACTAGAAATATTACCATAAACAATGGCGGATCAAAGGTAAAATATTTGGGGGTGCTGCAGAGTATTAAAAATTAAAAAAGTATAACTCGCTCATATTTTATTTATTTATCTATTAAAAATGCTAAATAATATTAACAATAATAAAAGATAATCTGTGCAAAAGCTGTGAGTCAATATAACTGCGCTACAGTGATCAGTTTGACTGCACCGAATCGCAGCGCGATACAGCACTTAGCGGCGAGACCCCCCTCGCACTCCGCTACCGGCCCGCATCCGTCCAATACCCGACGCTGTTAGTGCTGCTAAGCAAGCAGCGCTCTTGAACTATACTTTGCTGCCTCTGACTATAGACATATTTTTCCTGTAATTTTTTTAGCAATTAATATAAATCATATGATTTTACCAGCAAACGGATACTTCAAAAAATAAATCACCAGACGACAGCCACAACAAAACTGATAAGGGATGTACTGTAAATTTTGGTATTGTTTTTTTGTAAGAAAAAGTTAGGAAGGTATCTGAAATCATACATAGAGATAACCGCAGTGGAAATCTATAGCGTGCGCTTCACTTGACCCAATGTATATATTTTCAGATATTCGGTCAACCAATCGTGTTTGTTTATATTTTCATTTAATAATTCGTTTATTGAAATGCGTTTATTATAAAATAAAATTAAAATCATTTTTTTTCGAACGTGTTATAGCGAAACAACCGCTTAATTCGTGGGATGGTAGTACTTCGATATGAAAAAAACAATGTTTACTTCGAAAAATACTACTTGTAATTTAATTACACGGCTGTAGAATTTTAAATACATTTTAAACCGAGAGATGAAAAAAAAATAACATGTTGAATGTATGCCGCGGGGGCGTGCCGGTGGCACGTGCACGGCAATCACGCACGTGCACGCGTGCCGTACGGCACACACGGCACGCTTTTGTCAATCACTCTCGAAGGCCCGAGCCGGGACGTGTCTTCGAAACGCATAATTATATTCGGGCATATTAATTAATTAATAATTAAAAGCGGAAGAGAGCACCGATACGCACCGGATAGCCGCGACGGCGTGTACCAAAATTTGATGATACATTTTTACGGTCGGCTTTGAATGCGGGCAACGCAATAAAATTGTTATTTTTGTGGGATAAAATCAAAATAAGGCATCTTTACGATAGTTTTATGTTGTGGACCGCAAGATGACCCACACCCCATCCTCCCCGCGCGCCTAGGGCTACCGGGTGTTTATAAAAAAGAAAACATTCCTATTTGTTATCTTAATGACCGTGCCAACATAACTCGGGGAGTTTGCCCGGGGCTAGATTATTGGGACAGATTGGAAAGTAATCATTGACAAATGCCCGTATACGGGAAACTATGTCTCCGAGACATTAGGAGAGATTTTCGGTTAAGATATGCGAGAGATTTTGATAGCTCAGTGGTTAAGCAGACATAGCTTCTTCTCATCAACTTTTTTAATTTATATTAAATAATTTTATTACCGATTCATAAATTTCATTATTTAACTAATTTTTGCAATCTGCCTGTCAATCATTTTTTTAATCACAAATTTTCCTAATATCAAAAAAGTTATTCATATAATCTGTTCTTAATAGCTCAATTAGTAATTTTTAATATGAAATAATAACAATAGTGTCCAGAGTTGTTTTTTTAATATAATGAAACAATAAAAATAAGGTTTAAAATTAGATTTAAAAATTAATCCTATACGAAAAAGAAGCTAAATGTAAGAACTAGAACGTAGAATTGATTAAAACATTGTCTCATGAGTAATTAATTAGGCGTAAAATCGAAATTCTATTACGTTGTTTAGTAAGAAATTTAAATAAAGTCTGTTTATGTTTCATAAATCTGAAGAGTAGTGTTATTGATTTATTTATTATGACTAAAATGGATGGATGGCATAACAGAAAGTTTCCAAAGTGTCATTCACTCATCTAAAGATTCGATACAGATTCTAAAGATGCAAGGAAAATTAGTCTCCTACGTTTATATTTCCTCAGTGTCAAACCACGACACTGGTCAATTTTAATATTATTTCAGTTGGATTAAAAATTATTTAAACACTTGTTATTTATCAACTTGTTCTTAGGTATTTTTTTTTAAAGAAAACCAATATTTTATTTAGTTATTAAAACAGGAAAATCAATAAAAAATTTCAATAAATATATTTATTAAAAATACATATAGTATTTTTACGTGAATTTTTGCCTTGATTTTTTTATTATTTAATTATTTTAGCAGTTCGGTTTAAATGTTTCTGATACATACACAATGGCCATATCTTTCTTCATCCATAATTACTCATTAAATTATTTAGATTGATAGCTTATTCGAAATATTAAAAAATGGTCAAATATTCGTGAATTCACATAAAATATAGTAATTTTTTAAAAGAGATATTTGGAATACAACTATATTTTTTTTGATATATGTGTAGAAAAGATTATATTTTTTTTTGAAATCTAATGAAAACACATTTTTAAAGTATAGAGCCTCTTTCGGGACCCGGGTATCCCGGGGCCCTTTGCGACCCCTTATTGCGCTTATCGCTTAACCTGACACTACATTTCAGCAGTAGATTTTTCAGTCCGGTGGTGTTAACAATAATAATCAAGAGCCAATGAAATCATGAAAGATTGTTTTATAGCATTGTTTAAAGTTTTATATTTACAAATTTTTAAAGAATATTGTTAGAATATTCTACATTAAGAGATTTTTGAAAGAACTATAATATATGGAACGGAGTCCATAATGAAAGGTTCCTGGAAATAATTATGCATACAAATGATGAATGATTTGAGAAAAACACGCCATATTTTAGAACATATTTTTATACGTTTAATGAGTTCCAAAATTATATGTAACTTAATATTGTCTATAGCTGAAAATTCATATAATTTGTTTCATTTTGCAATTCTTTGTTGAATGTAATAATTTAATTCATAGCTGAGGTCAGAATGTTGATAACTCAATAATATTCATAAGCTCAGAATTCAATGAATCAAATTTGCAGCAAAATGATTCATTTAGCTACGAAAATTTATAATCCATATGAAACGTATTATGTCATTTAATTATAAAACAATAATAAATAATTAAGTTACAGAGCTCATATAATAATATCAATTATTTAAAACTGCGATTAGAAAGGAAGATTATAAGATTAACGCTAACGTATATGGTAGTGACTTAATCAACCGTTTGGTATTTATTAACGATCATCGTATTGAATCAGCATCACTTTCGATTCCCGATTCGCCTTTTTAATATCCATAAAATTTTATTGGCGTGAAATGGCCGAACATAATTGAACAATTTGTCTGTGCATGCGATGAAGCCACCGAAGCCACTGTCCGATCCCATCAATTGTTACGAGCCATGACTCATGGCCGCGAATCAGCCTCATTATGGGTTTGCGCAACAATTTGCTTATTAGCTCCGCAGTTTAAACTGCATATCGAATAAGAGCTAATACCAACACCGCAGGAAGTCCATTTGCACGGCCCGAAGAATACTTTATTACATATAAAAAGAAATAAGGCGCAATCCAATAGTGCAAATGCCGTTTCGTGATAAAATTAAGACTCCCGAAGCATTACGGCTGTATATTAGTTATGGCTCGGGTAATGGCCGCATATTATGCGGTTATCACATAAGAATATTTGTTTTCGCCCCGCAATTACGGTTGGCAGCACTGTTCCACTTGTCGCGAGGCCGCCCACTGCCCCCCACCATGTACAGCTCCCCGGGTAATTTCCTCACCTGTTTTATTCAGGAGTGGAAAGATTTATTTGCGACATGCATTTTCAGTACATGCGGCAAACATGAATGTTACCAAAGTAGAAATGACGTCGAATGGCCGTTTTTTCTACATATGTAAAGTTACGGAAATCGACCATATCATCTATATAATATATTATTTTATATGAAAAACTATCGATGAATTCAAAATGGCCGAAAAATTAGTTAAAACGGAAAGAAATGACATTTTTTTCTGGTGCGTCACTTTAAAACCAATTTGTCACCGGTTGCCGTTGAGTTAGCACATCATATTTGGTATCATTTTGAAGCTCTGTTTTTACTCTTGCCATTTTTATATTTTTTTTGCCGTAGTAGAAAAATGCAGAAGCCTAAGTTTGAAGAGACAAATTTGCGGTATTTCGTAGGCATTTTATTTCATAAAGGGATTAAATGAACGAAAATACACACAGATGCATCCTGCGATATTTATGGAGACGTCTTGAAACTGAAAAAAGAAGTGCTTTGGAAGTGGTTTAAAAAGTTAAAGAAGTGTGATAGGAGTTCGGGACAAGACCAAAAGAAACAGGAGAGATACGCCTAAAATCATTGATGACGCCCTAAGTCCATTGGTGAAAGCTGATCCATTATAGAAACCAATTTGAATTGTCACATGACCCTGACTGTCCAATAAAACTATGCAATTTGAAAAGATTAGGGAAAAAAACAGGCAAGGAATTTGGGTACAGCACGATCTTTTCCCAGCGGCCTTGGAGCAACGCGTAACAATCTGTGCGTCTTTATTGTCCAGACACGAAACATATCCATTTCTCAGAAGAATTATTACTGGGGATGATAAATGGGTCCTTTACAGTACTTCCAGAAGGAAAAAAACAATGGTTATCTCCAAAACAGATACCTGTGCCTACTCCTCGGTCAACATTATCATTGAAAAACGTTTTGTTATGTGTTTGGTGGGATATTTCAGGTATAATTGTGCAGAATTAAACCACAGATCAGACAGTTACGGCAAGTTATACAATGCTTGAATTAGAAGAATAAAGTGGAGTTACTAAAAAAAAACAGTCTGTTTCTGGTTAACAATATCAGGAGATTTTTTTTTGGCATGATAATGCAAGATCTCGTGCAGCCAAAATCACTGGGACAAAACAGAGGAGACTAGATTTGGAACTACACTTACATCCACCCGTATTCACCTGATGTAGCACCTTTCGACTATAATTTATTTAAATCAATGGAACATTCACTTCGTGATAAAAAAATTGCAAATGTTGAACAGGTGGAAAATCACCTGGATTCATATTTTAACAGTAAACCGCAAGAGTTTTACGAAAATGGAATTAAAAAGTTGCCTATGTTATGGAGGAAGATCATAGACAATGTGGGAAGGTATATAACAGAGTAATATTATGTGGTTTTTACAGAAATATTTTTTTTGTTGCAGTAAAATGTAATTTCTTTCCGTTTTACCTAGTATTAACATTTATTATACTTTTATTTTGCTTTAAAAACTCAACAATATTACAGTAAACCCCCCTATAACGTCGAGATAGGTTCCACGTAATAGGGGGGGGACGTTATAGGGGTTGGGGTTTGTCAATTTTATTTTTTGATTTAAAGGAAATCAGTAAATTATATATAATTATACATTTTTTTTTTTTTACATTTTTACGTGTTTACCAGCGCAAATGACGATATCCTCTCGTATTTTGACTGACGTAATCTTCCCGCAACTTGTCGGGTAGGGTATAACGGCAACTTGCGATATTTTATTAGTTAAATTTTATAAAACCAGTGTTATGGCTTGTAGGTAACATGCATATATTTTCGATATTGCAAGTTAACCGCGACTGAGCTAAGTTAGTAGTCGGATAGGTGCCCACGGCAGATTCAGAATTCTTTATAACACTGGCCAGAGGGGGTATTTAAGAGGAAGAGACCCATTACCTCTGCATGTTTTTATAAAATAATATTTATGTGAGTAGTTTAGCGCGTTGGAATTAATTAATTTAATGCCATCTATCCTACGTTGAATAAATAATTATAAATAAAAACAAAAAATATACATTTCAATCTAACTGAAATAATATTAAAAAAATTAACCTCTGTCGTGGTTCGACACTTGGGAAATAATAATTACTATCTTTACAGTGTTAATATTATTTATATAAATAAAAATACGTATAAAATATTTTATCGAAAAATCTTTGCTTATGGATCAGATGGCGGTTGGATTCTTTCTGTCATGCCATTTCATTCATCGTAGATAATAAATAAATAAATAATAAAATGCGCTAGCATATGATGAATAAATGTAATAAAACTATTCCGGGAATAATAACTTTTATTCCAACCCATAAGTATAAAATTAAACATCAAAGAAATAATTATTATACAGAGACCTTGTTGAGAATGGGTATCATTAATAAGATTAAGAGAGGCATGCACGTATATTACATAATCAAATAGTTAAAAAAAAGAAACGTGAGCATCAGTTACTCGATTAAAATTCGTTCCATAGATATAAAAGTAGAAAATATTTTCTTACTGTATGTGTGAATATCCCTGGAATGCTCTGATAGCCTCGTGCCGATAGCCTCGTATCGATGAATCACCAAATATTTTTATTTAGTTTCGCCGGATGCGTGTCGATGTCAAGCGATCCGGATCTATATTATGTCATTGCACGAACGTTATAGGGGGGTTCGACGTTATATGAAAAAACCGCCGCAAACGTTATAGGGGGGAACGTTATATGAGAGGACGTTATCGGGGGGTTTACTGTATATGTATTTTCCATTGTTAAGTATAATCTTCTTCCATCTTAGTGATAATTTGTCGATTTCCTCCTTATACAATTTGGTGGGTTTGGATTGAAAGAAAGTATTGAGGGCCTTATTGACTTGCCCATCATTATTAAAAGTTTTTCTATTAAAAAAAATCTGTAAGGAACAGAAAAGATCTGGGGAGGAGGGTGGATGTGGCAAAACAGACCAGTTGAGCTCCAGATTCTTTTTTTTGAGTCACTTTTGCCGTGTATGGTCTGGCGTAATCGTGTAACAGGATACGCCTTTCCGATTGACGAGTGCAGGACGCTTTTTCAGTAGTTTTTCATGAACTCCTTGCAGCTGCTGAACGTATTTATCGGCAATAATGGTTTCGTTGCGCTTCATCGCATCAGTGTTTTATTCTTTAACTATTCGACCATGTTTATAATATTTTTTTCTTGCTATAAATATTGGTTTTAGGGTTCGATCCTTGTCAACAATATTTTCATGCTTGATCCATTCTTCATCGCATGTTATTGTCCTGTCTTGTGACTTATGGCAATAGACATTCGGTCTGCCTTACTTCACTCAATCCGATTATGTGATACCCAAATGCCTAACTTGCCAAATTTTCCAGGTAGCGGTAAACTGTAGATTGTGACTTATTGAGTCTCTCTACCAAATTCCTTGTTGTTTGACATGGATTTTGTTCCAATATCGCATTTAAAATCTCGCCATCGAAGTTGGAAAGGCGACACACCCTTGATTCATCTTTCAAAGACTAAGAGGTATTACACCACTATAACGTCCACCACACTAAATAGCTGTCGAATGACTGACATGCCACTTATCTATCTAGTAAAAACAAAAATCCCTACTTCGGGTGACTCACTTTCAGTAATTTCAAACAATAGAAACTGTCTTCCTGAATCGGAAGTTGTTTGTGACTCAACCTAATAAATAAATTATGGTCGTTATTTTTCAAGATGGCGTCATAATTACATTTCAAAATGGCTACAATAAATGCTTGACCATAACAGTGAAATTTTAGACTATGACAGATATGGAACACTGAGTGGAAGCTCGATTCAGCCTTAGTTAGGTAAATAATAACAAAATATTTCGTGAAATTATTATTATGTATTAATCTAGAGAATCTAATAATTTATATTCATGATACCACGTGAAAAGAATTATCGCTGAAATTATTATTAGTGGAAAATATTTATGATACGAAATGTGAATACAAAATGGAAAATAATGTGTTCATTGGGTAAATCAGTAGAAGCATTATAAGAAATAAGCTTACCACGGCAAACAACTGATAAATATTTATATGTGAAATATAATACTATTTTTTATATTTATTTGAATAAAAGATTTTCGTTTACGTTTTTCACACATTAAACCGCATTTTAAGCAATTATTACAAAACTATTTTTATTATTAAATTTAAAATATGCATTATGTTAAATTGGTGTCCCAAATAGCATACCTATCAGCATGGCTAAGGTAAAAATATAAAAAAATAAGGCGAGGTAAAAATACTAAATACTGTAATAAGCGTCAGTATGACTGCACCGAGTTGCAGCGCGAAACGGCGAGACCCCCTCCCCCGCACTTTGCTACCGACCCGCATCCATCTAATACACGACGACAGCGTTCTTGCTCCACATCGCAAGGATTAACACTGTCCGCGTAGGCACCGACCAGATTAATAAATATAAATTATATTTATATGTTCGTATTCATATTACATAATCAATAGTCACGTATATATTACTATACACAAATATATTTTTCCTCAATTCGCTTGGGGATGCTGCAGCTCCAGAGTGGACGACCCGCCCTTGCATATATCAAACTGCATTAAAAACAATACAATTATCTAGCTCAGCGTACACGGGGGTGTTAAAACCAGAACGTCGGACGCAATCGGCTAATCTCCATCAGCGTCATTATCGAAATCCAATTTCATATATTCAGGTTTAGCAAATGGATGGACGCGTCAAGAGATGTTAGGGCCGATTTAGTTACTTTGACATTTGATGCGAACAACATTCAAAATGGCGGCTTTACGATTCATTTCTTTTTTATCATTTTTATTAATAATATGAATCTAAAGCATTTATATTCAGTGATGCTGCTTAGTTTAAAAAAATAAAATAAATAACGAGTTATTTTAGTGTCATTTTCGTTAAATGAAAATTTAATTACGCATTTCTATCTAGTGAAAGTGGAAAAGGAGTGATTAACATTGAATGCTCGAAAAGTATACCTTTTTAAATTAAAAAAAAAATATAGCATTTTGATGTTCGAAGGGGGTGAGAAGTAACGTCAATATAAACGCTTTTATATGCATTTATTATTTTCTCCACTTTAAAAATAAGTGAAAATTTTGCCAAAAAAGATTCATCAAGATCCACGAAGAGATTAAAAAATGAGATATTTGCACATGCGCCCTCGTAAAAGAGTCATAATATTTTCAAGTAGCTTTTAAAACGAAACGCTATATACAGACGACTTAATGCATTTTTTTTTAAACGAATTAATACCGGTCCAGCGCTTTTCAACATGCGAGCATCTTCTTTTTTCGTGGCCATATCATAGTTATTATCAATTATTATTTTAAGTGCACTTTTTAATACGAGGTTATAAAAGGAAGTTATTTTACAAAAGTTTAGCACGAGACCGTTTCATTCAACTAATTATTATAAACTGGTTAAATATTCAAAAGTGCACGGCACCGGCTCCGCTGGTTTACGACCCCAGATAAAACTTAATAAAGAAGTGAGCGCACACACCCTTATGGCAATATAAAGCCTTTTCACTGCGCTTGTATTTCTTATTCCTATTTTTTTTTAAAGATATTATATTCTTAGTGTGTTTCATTTTATGGAGGACGTATAACTTTTTTATTAGTGTTTGAAAAAATACAGACATGCGTCCATAAAACATCGGGTTAAACGTAAGTTTGCAAAAAAAAAATAATAATATAAAAATAGTTCAAACTCTCCTACACCACTTCATGTGGATAAATATCAAAGGGCGAATGCTAAATTTGTAAAACGTTTCGTGAAATAAATAACGACCAAAGTACACAGACCGAATAAAATGTAACGATATTAATATATTCATGTATTCAATGCAATTTTTCTGTTTCAGATTTTATATAAAACCTTTAGAGAAATCTGCATACAAATGATGTTTACGAATAATGAATGGTGTATATTTTTTTAAACACTTTTTATAATTTGTCAATTATCATCTGTTCAAGAAGCTTTGAATTACTTCTACAAAATATAAAATCAGATCTTTGATTATTATAAAACTCATAATAATTTCAATTAATCATAACCATTTTTGTTATTTAATATTTGTATTAGGTTAATACTAATATTTTCAAAGTGTTCCAAAATTGGAACACTGGGCAAAATGAGTCACTCAACTGTCGAACAAAATCACAGAATTTTTAATAAAATACACAATGATCCGAAAGAAAAAAGTATTCCTTGATATAACCCAGGCTTTCGACAGAGTCTGTCATGAAGGACTACTGCACAAAACTAAAAAACAAATCTCTAAAAAAGTACCACAGGAGAAGGGTAGTTGGTTGCATCCTGCATTTCCTATGCAGACGACATGGCTCTTCTGGCATCACACGAGGATCCAGACAAAGCATCAAAAATGCTGCATGAAAGTCTGACAAGTATTCAATTGACTAAAAACGTGGAGAATTATACTAAATAAAACCAAATCAGTACACATAACATTCGCTCTATGAAAGGGTAACTGCCTTCCTGTAAGCTTCGATGGTGAGCTACTGTCCCAGACACTCAGTTAAATATCTGGGAATGTGTTTAGATCGCCGTATAATTATTAAAAACTATATAATGCATAAGAGAAAGTAATTAGGGATTAAATCTACACTGGCTCATCGGACCACACTCAGAATTATTCTTAAATAATAAACTTCTTATCTATAAATCTATAGTACGTCCGATCTGGACATATGGTATTCAAATTTGGGACACAGCAAAATTCTCAAAAATTTATTATTTATTAATTTAATTCATAAAAAAATAATGCGTGATTGGCATTACAGATTAACCCAGGTCAAATGTAAATAAAGAGTAGAAATATAAAAAAACGCCATGAAAGAAAAATCAATTAATAGAAAATAACGTCATAAATATGGATAAATATGCTAGAATAATAATAAAAAAATGTTAAAATACCGTCATTAATTATTCCATTATATGAAATTATAAAAAATCAACGAAATGGCGATATTTAACATCAAATATATCTACATATTCGGCCAAGTGGTTGAGCAGAGTAATAGCTTTGGTTAGCGGAGAGTTTCCGAGAGCACCTGTCCTCACATTTGGCAGAAGCAATGTCCATAATATGCACATAAGGGCAACTCGCACAGTATAAGGTGGTTATGTATGCGCCAACCAAATTGCTTTTCCAAGTTCATCGATTTTTTTTCTCGAGGGTTACATACCCCAGACAGCCCTGTACTCAAGCGCTGGGATATAAACTGGGGTAGAGTCCCAACTCCATCATATAGAGATTTCTTAATAAATTCTTCTGTATTTTCTCTAATCTAAAGGAGTTGGAAGCGTCATAAAGCGCCTAAATAATAGAACCTGATTCGAGCAAGTTCTGAACCAATCTATTGTATAGAACTCTTATAATTAAGATGCTATGTAAGTATGTAATGAGAATTTCTCAAGACAAAGCCCAACATTCTCGATGATCTCATACACACGTCCGATACAAGTAAACTAAAAATTAACTTGGAACGAAACAAAATACCCGGATCTTTAACAGACGATTGCTTAGGAAGAGTTACGTTCCCAAGTCTGTAATTAAATATAATGGGCTCCTTTGATCTAGAAAATGTCATTGTTTGAAAGAAATCAAAGAATCATTGTCCATCTATAACGAAAGGGCATCTTCCGTTAAAGTAACGGATCGAAATATGTTTAAATCGTCTGCGAAATATGAGAATTTACCATTAAGGACCCAATGAATATCATTTATAAACAAAATAAATAATACATGTTCTAAATTAGACCCCTGCGGAATACCGCAAGGTGTATTATAAGCATACGACGTTTGGGAGTCGTATGACACATATTGTTTCCCCTGTGTAATATAATTTGAGAAGAAACGTACGAGATTATTCGAGAACCCAAAACTATCTAGTTTATAATGAAAATATAATAGTAATAGATCACTTCCAATGTAAGACGCTAAGCATCGAGTCCTCCATATATAAATACAACTTAAGATTTTTTTTTTCATTGGATTTAACAAGAATATTTTTCTCAAGTCAAAACTGCTAATATCACGTTTTAAACTGTACTTTAGGAACTTTGTTTCTAAATAATTCGGCATAAATGGACTCCGATCATGTGGATCCCCATTAAAATCTGGATGACCCCCATTTTTCTCTCTCTTGGATATGGACTCCCAGACAGCCGACATGGACTATTGGGGGTCTACGTATGGATCACTTTAGGAATGAATGGATAAGTATAGGAATTATACTAATTCTCCATATTTATAATATTGGACTGACCCTGCCATATCTGCAAGAGCCTTAATTATTCTCGCTCTCTCAACTTTCATCTCTGTGCTCAGACTTAGCTCGAATCCATTATACTCTGATTAATTTTTGATTGGCTACATTTCACTTGATGCCAAAGTATAATAACGCGATTACAGCCAGGTAGTAATAGGATAAGTAGCATACAAAAATGCATGCCACTCTGCTTTACAGTCGACGAATAAAACACTTCATGTTTGTGTAATGCAATCGCGCCGGGCTTCGCGAACTGCATTCAGCACTATAAAGTCAATTAAAATGCCGAGGAGCTGAATTAAAACAAAAAAGGGAATTGGCCAAGTCGAAGCAAAGGACCCCGAAACGTATGCAGACCGGTTAAATATTCAACCGGGGGTAATAAATTTTCCAGGCTAATCGTCTAGACTTTCCGATGGGCCATCACCGTATATCATTTGTTGAAAAATGGCGATGCAACATGTACACGGCGAAACGGGTCACAGACTTTGCTTTGTTATAATTTAAGTGCTTCGGGAAATTGGATGGCTGTATTCGTGTGTACGGCCGAGGACTGTTTCAGCTGTAAATTCAGCTGCTATTTGCTTTGACGGAGTTTTTGTCGCGACTATGAAATATTCAATGGCTGACGGGGCTTGGATGTGAGGAATTATAAAGAAATTACTGCCAAACCTCTTTTTGTGCGACTTTTTCTATTTTCTATAAAATATATCCGTGCACTATATCAGTGTTGGTGAACCTTTTTGAGAAGTGGGTCAAATTTTTGTATACTATTTTTTGTAATACTAGCTCTTGGCTCAAGTTAGTAGCGTCACTTGGAAAGGGGAAGGATTTAGATTTTTTTTCCCAAATATTTAGCAGAGGTATGAATAGTCATAAATGTTTTAATACTTTCAAACACTATTAATACAATTGATCCATTTCTCTGAAGTTTTTTATTTATTTAATCGAAATGCCGAGTGATATCACAAAAGAACATTCAATTATTGCATTTATAGTGTATTTTTATTCGAAAAGATCTTTAATTCTTCTAATAATAAGTTTATAAAAATAAACGTGTAGGTCGTTGAAAAACGCTTCGTGGGTCATTGTTTGACCCGCAGGTCATAGGTTCATCATCACTGCACTATATAATCACATTAATTAATTACTGTCCTTCAAAGTGCTTATACAATTCAGGACCATTAAGTGAAGATCCACTTTATTTTTCTTATGTCATTTTTTTTATGCCGTCCCTATTCTAGAGCATAATTTTTTTAACCTAGCCGTGGCGGTGGGATATATAGGGTACTCGAAGTTTTTGATTTTTCTCGAAAAATATATTTGTATTTGTCTGAAAAAGTCAAAAAAATAAATGTTATAAATAATCATTGTACTTAATTGTATGTAATTGCGAAAAAAACACCGATTTTCGCTTTTGTTGCCACTCGCGCGATGTTTTTTCTCGCTCGTATCCGGTATATTGTGCCAATTGCGAGTGAAACATGCGATTGACACGTACTGCAAAAGCTCAGTCTGCGATTGACTAGTTTAAAAAATCCAAATTATGAAGCATATCATGAATAACCGTTTTTATTCTAGGAATAATCCTTTTTTTTTTAGAAAATGTCAATGTATGTCAACATATGTTGATATCCTATATGAAATTTTATAATTCTTTTCTTCAATTTATTGTAATATATGTTGTTGTTGTGTTATATATTTTTCTCATGTATTATTATGTGTTATGCGTGATTGGCGAACTGGGTCATTCTGTAATGCCAATCACGCATTGTCTTTAAACAAATAAATAAAATAAAATAAAATAAAAATAAATAAATAAACATATATTCATGAAATGCTTGGGGTATCTGAGAGACCCCCATCAGACGACGTACGGGTCGTGACGTACGGGTTAAATGTGTCTAAATATTTATCGATCTTTGCTATTATAATGTTTTAAAAAATAATTGTGGCTTCCAAATAACTACATATGTGTCTAAAATTTAATAAGAGTTGTTTGATGAGATGGAAAATACTTGACTCTGAATTTTATTCACAATGCTTTTTTATATTTGTTTATACAAATAATTTATTTTTTTAAATACTAATTTATCAACTATGATAATCACAAGTATAATGATAATTTTAAATAAAAATTTTAATCATATTTAAGTCTGATTAGCTCTCTTTTCCGGAAAAGTTTTCTTTGCCATAAAACCCTCGAAATATATAAACTACTGCAGACGTCTCAAGAACGTCCTATGTAAATTATTTCAAAGCGCTATATATCTTTAAAGGTTGTCCAATTTATATAATCATGTTAAAATAAATTCGTTGGACATGACTTTACATCCACGACAGTTAAACTAATTTTAAATATAATGATAACTGATATTTTAAATATATTAATATTCAAATGCATAATTATTTCACAATATTTTAATAAAATATCTGTATAAAATAATATGTCTTTTCTATAAATATCCATGAATTCTGACTCATTCGTATTGCATCTTTAGAATCTTTATCGTATCTTTATATGGGTAAGAGGCGCTTTGTATTTTCAGTTATGCTACCAATTCATCATAGTCAAAAATAAATTCTTTATGTTGAAAAAATGAGGAATAGTATTTCTGTATTATATACTTATTTATATATGACTTTAAGAGCATTAAATAAAAATTTAAGTACGTCCTCTGCATTTAAAAGTATAGCATATTGTTGGCTTATGACCTTCACTGCTATTGTAATAGGTTTCAGAGCATTAACTAAATCTAAAGTTATAATATTTTAGCGTGTCTTGCTTATATATTAAGCTTCTTTAAAACTGAATTAATTATTTTCTATTTGAACGAATTTAATATCATTATCAAGAGTACCTTTTCCTGAAAAAAACTTCATCAGCTATAGGATAATTGTTTTTATTCTCATTTTCCGTTTTAAGAGAGTCATGGATTTTATTCTCAGTGCAATTGCATAACATACTAATAACAATATATCAGACTCGATTATATTAGGGGTACCAATAAGTAATGTCGTTTTTTTTCAATGAAATTCAAGACTTCAAAACTTTTCTTATACAAAATAATTTCTTATATTATCTATAACCTTCTACCACCTTTCTTTCAAATCATCCACGCTCTGCTTGTAAAACTGCGGGTTTTGACTGAAAATAGTCTGAAAGGGCTGTATTCACCTCTTCCGAGGAATTAAATTTTGATCTCTTAGAAAATATTCCATAGAACGAAATAAGTAAAAATCAGATGTGGATCCGGCGCGGAGGATGCAACAGGTGACCATCGAAGATCCTTGATTTTTTTAAGCACGTCAATTTCAACATGGTGATCGCGCGTGAATGCGGTGGGACCCAAAACACTCGTATTTTCTTTAATCTTTCCGCAAATTTTAGGATCTTTAGACTACTGGATCAGAACAAAATCGACCTTTTCCGATAATTCAATGGTCAGAATCAGGTCGTCTTCGATTGCCGGGTTCACGCTACTATCCGCTCTGGACGGTCGTTCATCACTCTCTCGAAGCTCGTTTTCCAAACAACAAATCACCCGCAGATATTTTTTGCAAACCATCGTTGGTACTTCCCGACATCCAATATACCGTAAATCTCTCGGAAAAATATCCTTTCTTGTAGCCTTGTCGCTTTCTTTTTCAAATGAGGTTTGAAAGTATACAGCTCCACATATGTTGTTCTGACGGACACGTCTCTCTCCCATTGTCGTCAGAGGGATATGTCCGTTTTTTGTTCGCGCTCACGCAGGTAGCCGCTACACAAGAGAAACTTATAACACTTCCTTACTGCCTAACAGACTGGAGGAGACTATTTTAAAGATGGCGCATCGAAAAAACAACATTACTTATGGGTACCCCTTATATATAGATTGTAATGTAAATAATCAAATATAGGAAAAATGTATAAAAACCTGGAGGACGACCATCACAGTCCTGGCATCAGGGTTGGGACAAACGTGTCTGGAGATCGCGTAGTGTCCTCCAGGTAGCACGGACCCGCCTCAGATTAGAACGCTACTTATGTTTGTATGTCATTATCATCATCATTTGCCAGTCACAAGGATCTCACTAGCTGAGGGCATGGACCTTACCAAACTCTCGCATGGTAGTCGAAGCGAAAGGAACCTGAGTCTACTGGAGGACGACCATCACAGTCCTGGCATCAGGGTTGGGACGAACGTGTCTCTGCCGGAGATCGTGTAGTGTCCTCCACGCTACTTATGTTTGTATGTATGTATGTATATGTCTGCTGGTCATGTATTGGAGTGCAGGGGGGGGTGTCTTATTTTAGTATGTATTGTTAATATTATTTAATATTTTTACCTCACTTTATTATTTACATTTTAAATAAAATATAAGTGTAATATACGTTTTTAATTTTTAATATTCCGCAGCACCCCCAAATATTTTACCAATAAGCCGTCACTGTGTATATGTGAAATTTTCATTAACTAGTTTCTAAAAATTTCGAGATTAATCTTGGTAATAGATAATCAAAATTAATCAGGATTTGACTATAATCGATCACAATTCGTGGATAAAATCAAATTTGACGACAAATTAATATATAAGATAAATCGTTAATGTTAAAATTAACTAGGAACATGCTCTTGATAATGCAGATAACTGAAATGAGGCTGAAGTCAATAGAAATATAAAATATATAGATATCGCGAAATTATATGACGCAAGCATTATATTTTGTATGTAAATTAATATAAAAAATATTTTTTAGATTAAAAAGCAGACATTATTTAATTTGGATTCCGCTGTTGGGTAACCCTCAGAGTACATTGCGTGACGTTTGTCCTCAGAGGGTGTAAGGCTGATGACCCCTAACAATTGTCTAGAATTCTTAACATGAAGAGCCGTATTATTTTTTTTGTATACACTGGATAATATATGTATGTGCTCTTAGAATTTTAGAGTTTTCATTATTCGCGAAAAAGCTAAATACATTTTTTATTCAATATTATAAGGACCTTAACTGGTTATGGAGCGGTCTCGCTTAAATTTAATTTTATATTTGAGAATATGCTTAAAAATGAAAGAAAGAAATAAAATTAACGTACCAAAAAATCGGCGCTGACCCTCGACGTACCCGAGGGCCCTCCGAGCCGCGGTCCCCGAAGAAGGTCACGCTTACAAAAGCGTACTTAACGTACCGCGGGCCCACGGGCCACCGGATTATTGTCAAGAATTTCGCTCATGCAAATAGCAAAATAATGTATCCTGCGGGAGCGGCAACTTTTCGCCGGGACAACTTTTTGATTGTTGGCCCGCGGGGGGAGTGGGGCGGAGAGGTTACATTACTTTTTGCCGGCGCCACTCTTTGACATAGTTCCACTTTGAGCACTCGGGGCAAAAGTCGCCGGAGCAAGCTGAAAATTCCACTTTCTTTGATGTCTCGCCAGTGCTTATTACTCCGCGAGTCCTTTTATTTAGTTTCACGGTTTCAGCCATCCTGCCACCCCTCCGGTCTTTATCCGACCGCGTCAGCTCTCGGTGTTAATTCTTTTTGCAGAAACCTAGTAGACGCACGCCACTTTCGGCCCCATAATCAACGATAACGAAGCATGGCGAGCATCGTATTCGGTGGCCTCTGCATCCTCGGCATTAAAATGATATCTGGTCGCGTCCTGCAGGACGACGGGGCTGTAAAGTCCCGCTTTTAGTGCTCTCGGTATCGGGGTAGTAAAAATATTCATTAGATTTTTTGCACGACGTCCTGGAGCGTTGAGTCAGCTCGTATGTTTTACATGACGTGCAGTATAAAGTGTCTGGGAACTCGTTTTAATACATAAATATACATATTTTTGGAGAATATTTAAAAAACATGAGTATTTTAAATTGACACGGCTTAAATTGGTTTGCACAAAAATTGCAAATTTCTTCAAAAGAGATTAATTTAATATGCATGAACACAATTTGCAGGTTGGAGTAAAATATTTAAATATTTTATGGAAGTAGTG
Source organism: Philopotamus ludificatus (assembly GCA_022495035.1). Classification (NCBI taxonomy): domain Eukaryota; kingdom Metazoa; phylum Arthropoda; class Insecta; order Trichoptera; family Philopotamidae; genus Philopotamus; species Philopotamus ludificatus. Next base: position 13,521 of record JAGXCT010036907.1, on the reverse strand, counting down.
CTAAGAAAAGAATAAAAATGGGACGAAATGAATAACAGAGCTGAGTTCAAGGAGTCTATGACAGGATGCAAAATATTCTTCGAATAATTGATAAATCGAAACAATGCTAAATACTCGATAACTATCTATGAAAATACTTGATTGTGTCAATAGTTAGGTCGGGCATTGAAGAATTATCTAAAAAATATGAATCGTCTATAGCAGGGCTCAGGAAAATGCGGCCAGTGCATCAACATGTTTTGTTGCTCCGATTGGAACTAGTCGACACTATATTTTTTTCGATCTGTCTTTTTCCAAAAAATGTTTGCTGACCCCTGGTCAATAGTATAGTTGCATTTCAGGCGCATTGGTAAATATGAGTAAACTATGAGTAGAACTAAAGACTAAGGGCCTAATTAAAATAATTTACCAAATCTTCCATAAACGTCAGATTTTGCTTAATCTGATAATTACATTTCCAGTTTTATGGTGAACAATTTGGGTACTTCAATTTTTTTATTGATGTTTTTTATCGCTCGCATCCGGCACGATGAGCTAAGTACAAGTGAAATGTACGAGTGACACGTGCTGCGAGAGCTCAGTCATGGGCGAAACATCGTCAAAAGCGTTTTTTTTACGCGTTATAAGAATATTCCAATTTAAAAAAAAATGCATGGGATATCTGAGATACCCCCTTCGGGCGATGCGGTTATTTTCGCGCCGCCATGACGGATGGATTGAATTAATATTATTTTTTTTGCACAGTAATCCTCTATCGAACAGAATAAACACTTTCCTAATACCAATCCAAATCCTTGAAGGTCTTTTTCAACGCAAGTTTCTATATGGTGTTAATGTCCTTCAGCGATTATTATACTCTTCTAAAATATGAATATTTTGTTTACGGCGTCATGCTTTTACTCATAAATTGAATATTTATTTACATACTTCATAAATACGGTAAATCCTCCTATAACCCTCCCTGCTTTATTACGGTTTTCTATAACAAGGTTAACAGTACCTCCTATAGCACTCCTGACAAAAATAAACGTAATTAATAGGAAAACGTAAATTCGGGCTATTACATAAATACAGTGGAACCCGTTTTATACATTTTTTAAGGAACTGATTTTGAAATAAAAATATATTGAAATATATTTTATTGTTTAACTTAATTTTTAAAAAGGTGCATTTGATTTGCAAACGGGTGTATTTGACGTAAAAAATCTGTATATGATGCATATTTATTTATTTTTATTTTTTATTTTCACTACGATGGATGAATGGCCATACAGAAAGATACCAAAGCGCCATTTTATTCATATAAATATACGATAAAGATACGATAATGATTCGATAAAGATTATAAAGACTCTTAAGATGCAAGGGGAGTGTGTCTTTCACACTAATATTCCCCCAACACTATAATACATAAAACAATTAACATTTCGCCAAAAACGGTCGCCATCTTGCCAAGATGGCGACAGTTTTGTCTATTTTTCAGCCATTTTAAATTTTTGACGTTTGAGGTTATGTATGCACATCCAATTTTGCTTTTAATAATTCTTTAAATATTTATTCCTGATTAATATGTTAGGTTTATGGAGAACCTGTGTCACATAAAGCTATTCGGTATTAAATTTTTCTTCCAAATAAAAGAAAAACTACTCAGGATCACCTTAAATCTAGCGACCTGCACCCAACAATAGGGTCCTAATCTTTAGAGCGCACGGCCCGCATCAGAATTGCAAATTACGACGATCCTCAGCGTAAAACACAAAAACGACAGACAGGGTCAGGTATGAAATTGTAATTTCCATAAAACGGAACTTTTATTGCGCCGTAAACCGGATGAGAATCAGGGCGGGGGATATGTGCCGGTGCGGTGCCGCCTCTGACCCTATCGCGATCTCGGCACCTAGACAGGGCCGCGGCGACGCATAAAGCAAACCTAATCTGGTTTTATATGCACCAAAAATATCAAAACGTGGACCCCGTGGGCCGAGGGCGTCTCGGGGACCCCCGCTCTGCCGCGTCGGCGCCTATTAGCAACCTGACTCGATTAATCTGCAAGGCGCCCCCATGTGAAATGACAGGATAACAAGATTAGTCAGATCTCGACACGATAAACCCAAAACGTCAAAACGTTATCGAAATCGGACTGTATCTAAATCTACGAGATAATATCGAAGAACTAAACCCATTAAATAATATTATTTTGGTTTGATTACGTTATAATGCGAGCTTTTGGTGTAAGAAGAAAAATTATCCCATTTTTTGCCTTAACTTTAATTAATACCCATGCAAATGAAACGTATAAATTAAAATTTATGTAAACATGGATATATGCGCGATGAAATAACTGAAAACATGTCAACGACCGCTGAAAACACAAACTAAATGACTCGAAGCTAATTAGGCGTCCGCGACACGACGTGTGTATGCGTCGCGACGCCATAACACGTTGCAGATGCAAAAAATGCATAGGACGAAATCAAATTAAAATTTGACATTTGGCCCTCGCACTCGTGACCGTGTTATGACGGCGCCGACACGGACCCATCTGCGATCTGTTGCCGGGGAATTAATGAAAAATATACGGGCGTCGGTTTTCATTATTTTCTCCGGAAAATACGAATTTATGCCGACAGATATTATCAAATCATTTAAAAAAAAATCTAGTAATCATTTTAATTATTATACAATGAATAATTAACTTAAAACACCATTTAAATATTATATAAATTATATTATTAATTTCATTGGAGCTGTTTTCTCATGATTATTCAAATCAGATATTTGCGAATATTTCACCAGTAATTTATAAATTTTAATATTCTCTCAAATATATGCCGAAGAAATTTTGATATAGTATTATTTCTTATTTTTTGCTTTTAACTAGGACATAGATTGTTTAAAATATTGGTGGGAAAACTTCTGTTTTTTGACAGTGATCAAGATTATATTATTTAAATTCTGGTTGAAAATTAAAAAAAGATTATATAGTAAATAAAGCAAAGATTTATTATCTATTAATATAAACAGTGGCAGATTTAGCACTGGAGAGGCCCCAGGTGCAATTCAATATTGAGACCCCTCCTTTCAAATTATTAACACTACCCAATAATGTGCATTCTATGTTATAATATGCATGTCTAATGTCTTGGATACATAATTAATTTCACGTCAGTTTTAATATTCAGTTTTACTTTTTATTGCTACATCCCTTTCTTATCTTTTTTTAATAGCTTTTTGATGTTCGATATTAACGTTCTCGATGTTATTATTAATTGAAAAAAAACTCAAGGGTCTCCTGCAGTATGCGGAGGGCCCCGATGCCTTGCATCGATTTTCCTTAACCCTTTAATCGCCAAGCCAATTATATGGATTTTTACCGTACGCCGTATAAACTTGAAATAAAATGAAACGGCTAAACATATCGACATTCTTACAATCACATTGCCTTCAAAAGATGTCTTTGCATTCATTTTCATTTAAAAATATTATATTTATTTATAAATAAATTCATAGTAACGTTTGCCGTTGAGCTGTTGGTTAGCCGGCTTTGCGTGCCTGCACGCCGTGGCGTCTAAACGGTTAAGAAAGCTACGCGCCTAAATCCATGGATCATGGTCTGTGCAACAATCAGTGCATATGCTTTGAAATATAGCCTCCTGAAAAAAATCCATAGCTGGCGTTATTCAGTTGTCAATTCAATTTACGGAATACTGGTAAATTATTAAATAATGATAAAAAATATATTTTAAGAGCTGAAATTTGAGGCCCCCTGAATTAATGAGGCCCCCGGGACTTTCCTTATGCGCCTAAGGAAAAATCTACCAATGTCTACATCTCTTTTAATAATTTGATTTAAATTATAATTAAGACCAGAGATCAATTGTAATAAAAATGATAATCAAATAAATATCTGAATTTTTTAAATTGCAATATATTGAAAATTCATATTTAAATAATAAAAAATATATATAAAGACGTATTATCAAGTATTTTTTAAATTTACAATTAATTTCAATTATTTCAGAGAAGTAAGACAAAATAATTAACTCTATTTTATACTTATTTATACATTATTTTTTAAAAAAATATTCTTCTTAGTTTATATAAATTATAAATATTATAAAAAATAGGTGTGACAACTTGTTAATTATTATTATTTATTATTGAAATGGCCTTCTAACCCAAAGCGGGTCTTTGCCCCTGGAGGACTCTACGCGGTCTCCGTCGATCCTGTGCTCCTTCTATCCACTTCCCAAGCACCAACAGACAAGCGCCCAACTCAACCCTGGGGCTAGAATTGCAATGGTTGTCTTCCAGGCTAACTATGATGACTAGGTTGATCTAGCTGTGCCGATGGGGTCTATTTGAGATGTTTTTGATTTTTATCGAATAACTCTTTTAATATAAATCTTAAATGTCACAAACTTTTTGTGTTTGTCTCAAGGGCGCGATGTTTTTTCTCGCTCGCATCCGGTTAACCGTGCGATTTACATGTGAAAAAATAAATATCGACTAAATTATGAAGCATATCACGAATAACTATTTTTATTGTTAAAATAATCCATATTTTTTTAAAAAGTCATGATATTGATGAAGATTTCGTCAATATCTTGAATTGAAATGCTTTGGGACTATTTTCTATTATAAATGGACCCCTTCGGACGACGTGATTGGTTTCAAGTGACTGTTTCGGATCGGTTAACTACGATGCAGACCTTAATTTTATATAAAAAATACTACGGATGCTGTATTTTATGACGGTGACGCAGATTTAATACTTTTATGCATGGAATTTAAATTAAAACCATATACAAATATTATTTCATTTTTAAATATATTGAAAACATTATTATGTATACAAAATATTCTATTGATTAATTATTATTCTGTATTAATTTTTACCACGTTAATGTTGATACAATCCGTGAAAATGTTATATGATGCCATTATTCCATTTTGTAATTCAATTTTTCTGGAGGTCATGAAATTGCAGTCGCCTCTGCAATAGTCGCAGCCATCAAACCCCCTGCTCGGTAACGACCTCTCTCTCTGCACAGACAGATGCGCTCTGGATGCCGTTTTATATGCAGCATAAATGCGAGAGCGGCTCTCTATCTTTACGCCGAGGCTGCGTTTATTATCCTCGTTGTATTTTCAGGTTCGGTCATGATTTAAAGATTCGACGGTGTCATTTAATGGACGTCTAAAAACCTTTATGAGCCTTTATGTATTCATATTGTTACCTCGTAACCCGCTTTATGGCGAGTAAAAAAGCTTCCGACGCGAATGTATGTATCTTTTTTGTTGCTTCGATATTATTTAGCAGTGAAGTTCTTACCTTTTTCCAATTAATATTCAAATTAGCGGTTCACAAAAACGGAATAAATAATTGCGAGTTCAAAGGTAAACAAACTCGGGGATCAAGTTTCACCTTTAATCATCAATTGGTCCCGAACGGAATAATAATGTCGGCGAGTCGTGACCGGACAGTAATGCGTTTGTCCACTTTATCAACTCTGTGGCCAAATCGAAGCGAGTGAAAGTCGGTAAGTGACCGGCGACTGTGCTCTCGTTGACGACGATGACAGAAGCTTAGAGATAATGCAAGAAATATTTTTTTAATGGACAAAGCATACATTGTTTCATTTTTGATACGAGATAACCTATAAGTGTTTAAAGGTCATAGCAGTATACATGAAAGGTAGTCAAAGTTAAGAGCAAGCACCGTAATTTATGCGGAAATGAAGATAATTGAGACGTATCTCGAAAAATGTTGAGTAATTCGATAGTTTTGAAAATAAAATAAATAACTAGGACTGTTTCCGCGTAGCTGCGTGATTGTTCAGCATAGATCGTAAAGGCTTCGTTTCTATGGAAAACTAGATGGTATGATGTGCTTAAAGATGACGCTACAATTTAAGCAGATAATAAAAAGAATACGCTATTTACAACTTTAACATTAACAATATGAAATTTAGTTCGGGAGATGAGCCTTTGAAAGATGAACCAATGGCGGGTGAACCTTCCGAATTCGATGACGACATTTTAAATGCAATATTAGAACAAAATCTACGTCAAACGACAAAAGAGTTGACAGAGAGACTCAGTTGGTCACAATCTACAGTTTATCGTCACCTGGAAAATTTGGGGAAAGTCAGCAAGTTAGGCAGACCTAGTGACTATTGCCACAAGTCACAAGATAAGACAATAACATGCGATGAAAAATGGGTCACGTATGTAAATATTGTCCCCAAAAAACAATGGTTGGATAAGGATCGACCTGGAGGTCCTAAAACCAATATTCATGGCAAGAAAACTTTATTGTGTGTATGGTGGGATCGTCGGGGAATAATCCACCACGAGCTCGAGTTCACGAAAAACTACTGGAAAAGCGTCCTGCAATTGGAAAGGCGTTTTTCTGTTTTACGATAACGCCTGATCACAGACGGGAAAAGACTCAATAATAATAATTGGAGCTCAACTGGTCTGTTTTGCCTCATCCACATTATTTCCCAGATTTTGCTCAAACGAACTACCACCTTTTCAGTTCCTTACAGATTTAATGTTAACGGAAAAACTTTAATTAATGATGAACAAGTCAATTAGATCCTCTATACTTTCTTTCAGTCCAAATCCACCAAAATTTTATAAGAAGGGAATCGAATTTGTATTGTATACGAGATAAACGAGGGTTATTTCACTTTCTGACCTACACATATGAGCTTCATACAATTTGTTTTGCAAGTAAAAATCCAGATCGATATTATATAATATAGTTTGGATAAGAAATCTTTACAAATACATAATATTTTTCGAGCAAAGAATTACTTGTCCTAATCCTTTTAATAATTTGTCAAGGAAGAAATCTTCACACAATTACAGTTGTTTTTAACTTTTTCTACTCTGTAGGCCAGACGTATTATCCCAAAAGATTTTTTAGTAAAAAAATGAACCACCTTTTCCATCTATTTATTTTAAAACAAATTACTTTTATTGAACAGGATATCAGATCAAATCCTATAAGTGTTTCTTATTCATTTTGCCAAAGAAAATATTTTTTTATATATTTGTAAATAAAATTAATGTGAGAAATTAACGTGGATTCGACCAAAAATGATGAGAGTGAAACGGGTTAAAAATCATACTGTCGGCGCCATAAAATTTCGCGAGTTGATGCAATAAAGATAATATTATGTCTTTTGTTATCATAGTTTCCATTTTTTTTTGCGATACATAAACAGTATACTCAGGTTTATCCGTGCTAATTTTAACATATTTATTAAAAAAACTTTCTAATCTTTTAAAGATATCTAATATCAGCAGAAATTTTGGTGGTGTTATATTATATTATTATCTACGAATCCTTATTAGTTTATGTAAGTTCAGAAATAATATCTGTATCACTTATACTTTGTAAATCCTAACTACATGGAGCGTACTAACCACTTATAAATGATATCGTCATTTCCAAAGCCTTATAAATTTGTCATTAGCTCAAAAATTTTAGATATTTGACCAATTTCGCACTTATTATTATAAAAAATATCTCACTACCGGAATGCATTTAGTTGTGAACAAATCTGCGAAGATCCTTCTACCCATTTACGACCCTTTCAGGCTGTAATAATTTCCAGAAAGATTTCTTATTTCTCTTCTTTTAAATGACCTATGTTTTTTACAAATTACAATCACTAATAGTATAATTTCATAGGTTTATCTGCTTGAATAAACGAGAGTTAGGTTAGGTTAGGTTAGGTTCGGTTCGGTTAGGTTAGAACGGTTATAATAAGAATTATACAGAAAGATTTCTTAGATTTCTCTTAGAAAGGTTAGTGCTGGCCGGAATACCGCCAATAGACCTTCTGGCCGAGGAGCGGAAAGAGCTATACAAGCAGCAAAAACAGGAGCCGAACCTAAGAACCACCGAGCATCGAAAAAGGGTACGCCTCCCCATACAAAATGGCAAAGAGCTGCCAGGATATAGACCTCAAAGGGGAAATGGGAGCCTAAAAAACTGATCAAAGATCAAACCGTGGCTCAAAAATCGCCAACATGTAGGGTTCCATCTCTGCCAGCTTCTAACTATTCACGGATGCTTCGGAGAATACCTCCACCGAATCGGGAAAGAGGCTACCACGAATGCCACGAATGCGGAGAGGCGGTGGATACAGCCGAACACACTCTCTATTGCAATGTCCACGCTTCACGGAAGCCAGAAAGAGCCTAGGAGGAGAGACGGTAACCATCGAAACCGTGCAGAACCTCTTCGGCAAAGAAGAGGAACAGTGACGCCATCCACGCTTGCCGGGATATGAGCGCGTTGACTAAGGAGGAAGCCGAAAGGCAAGACGGCCAAACAACAGCCGGACAGCAAAGGGATAACGGAAAGATCCGATTGGGCGGAGGACGAGGTAAAGTTTTACCCAGCCAGCCACCACCATGCTGAATATCTAACGACAATACCGTGGTGGTGGTCGGAGCTGGAGGGCCAGCTGGTAAAAAAATCCAGCACTATCTCCTGGAGGGGGGTGTCATTTGAAGATCTCCACTCCAACAGAAAAAAAGGTTAGGTTAGGTTAGGTTAGGTTAGGTTAGGTTAGGTTAGGTTAGGTTAGGTTAGGTTAGGTTAGGTTAGGTTAGGTTAGGTAAGGTTAGGTTAGGTTAGGTTAGGTTAGGTTAGGTTAGGTTAGGTTATTATATTATTGAGCATGAATTAATATATTACATAATACAATGTAGTAGAATATATATAATTATTAAAAAACTGGGATATGAAAACTTGGGTGTTTATAAATAATTAATATATGAAATAATTTTAGATTTCTTTCTTATTGATTTAGTAGTTAATTGATTTTTAGTTTCACTCATATTTAATATATTTTATAAAAAGCTAAAATTTTATTTTTTATCATAAAAAAATATGTTTCACTGTAAATTTTGCCTCATTCAAAACACCAGTTACAACATACCCTTGTGTCAGAACTTTTTCTATTCTTCGAAACACTTCCAGAACGTAATTTTTGTATGGGGATTAGCTCTTTCAATGATTCTGTCCTTATCTGTCGTTTGTCCTTATCTACCTGACTAAATCTACTGATCTAAATTATTATAAATTTATTGAAATAATATTATTGATATTGATTTTAGCTAAACCATAGATTAAGCCTATCAAGGATGGCTCTATGTGTCATTTCATTAGATACTTTTTCGTATGATTCATACCATGAATTGGAATTTGTAATGAATTTCTATTAATACAAAACTGGTTATTAAAAATGTACTCAATAATAATGGGGTTTGTTTTAGTTCAATGATTCTATAATACGATAATTGACTGATAATTGCATAAAACTTTCTGAGTGTATCACTCTTGGCCATAATTACATCCGCCATCGCTGAACCCACATAAATAATATATCTGATAAAAAGAAACATGTGCTCTCTATCCCATAAAAGCTATACGACCGAAGTACTGCCGCGATGAGCAATGCCATAAAAAAATATAATAAAATTGAAAATAAAACCATATTTATCAGACATTTTTATTATAATCACATCGCGAAACCCTTCGACAAACCGCACAACACAAAAAAAGATTGATTGCCTACGTTATACGTCAGACATCGAGCCGTGGGTCGGACGTTCGCAAGGGTCGAATGCACATCGCATGGAAACCCTCAAAATTGCGGGGTCCGGCACACAAAACCCAATAAATTCAATTAACCGTTTTCGGTTATAAAATAGGAGCAAGTTTATTAGGGCCGGCGGTGGAGGGGTGCGGGACCTCCGCAAGACATACCTCCAGTTTATGGGTCATCGGCCGGGGGCCAGTCCACGGACCATTTCGCACAAAAAGGGGTCCGATTGAGGTCCGAACCGACCGCATAATGCCTTACAAGAATGACGATGATCCCGGCTCAAAGTTGACTGCGACAGGGTTAGGATAATGAATGGCGGCACATTAAAGTGGGATTTATGCGAAAGCGAAAGGTGATTTGGAACCGTGCCCCCTCCCCCCGCCACGCCGGTAGTGTAGTCTTTGAAAGGATTTAAGTAATTAATATTCCAGGCCAATTTATGCAGAGTAGACTTTAGCAGACAAGCGAACGATAATTTGAACACACAGACCCGGCGCATATTAAATGTCGTGTTGTGGCATCGGATAATATCCGTTTCTGCATGTGTACCGTGTCTGGAGACCGCCACGGAGGCCATGATAATTTCTTTAATCGCACCACACACAACAGTAATTGCGCCTGGACCTACATTTGGATAGTCCTTGAATGAATTACCCAGTTGCCACCGCGGTCTGAGAGAAATATTAACTCATTACGGATGACTCGAATATGCGTCATAGTAAAACCATCGTGAACAGCCGCTCACGCATTTATGCGTCATTAAGTCCGAAATCAACAACAATGATCCACAGATTTTATTTAAATTAAAGCAATATTTATATAATTTTCATGGCTATTTTACGAAAGGGTTAAAAAAATCCGTTATTTTAAGTGTTAACATGTGTTTATTCCCAAGCTTAAGTCGGAATAAAACCGAAGTACTTACCATAGCTCAAGGCGTTCCATTTCTGTTTTAGATGTGCCTCTGCTATATTTTTTCTTCAAAGAATGGATTAAAACGATTTCAATTAAGCTAGTATAATATATTGATATTAAAATATATCTGTAAAAATAAAAATAAATGGAAGGATAAGAATGGAAATTCGTAAAATTGTGAATTATGAGTTCTTATTATTAGACAGTAATTTTGTTTGGCGAAATGTCGTGCTGTCGGCCAGAATCAAAGGAGGATAAATACGAATTGATAGTCACCCTCGAGACAGATCCATCTCAAAGTGCACACAATTATTGTTGGTATTTAGAGTTAGCAAGCAAATAATATTAACTCAACTACTTTAAATCGATATAGTGAAAAAGATGAATACGTAGATTACATATGGACTGAATAAAAAGCAGAGGTAATAAAGCTTGGAACTTAGATGATAATTATTTATTTATTAATCGAATTATTACGTGATGAGAAAAAGACAATGAATTAAGCTGTAACCGAATTAAGAGATCACGAGGGGCCTCGAAATACTATGGGGCTCTGAAATACCAAGGGCCTCAGGATCTTTTCTCTAGGATTCGAAGAAAATAAGCACATTTTTGTTATCCAAATATCGTAATAATAACAGCGTTTTACCGAAGGCTTTGAACATATACTAAAAACTGACAAGGACAATTATTTAATAATGCTTCAGATATGTCAGGAAGGTACTCAGATTTGCTATGGCGTATTAAAGAATTTAGCCCTAGTGCGGTTTCGTTTCCATGTGCTAATCATTCCTTATAGTTGATTAGAAATTTGGTATTTTATGTTTGTGCAGAATTTATTCATATTTTATGTAAATAAATCGCTGAAATATGGATGGAAAATTTTATTTAAAATCTATAATCTTCTAATAAATCTAATACAAGATAGTCAGCAAGAGTAGATGCTATAAAACTATGTTTCATGCATGTAAAAGAAGCTTAAACTTAAATTGAGAGAGAAGAAGTCGAATATAAATTTACGATGAGAAAAAAAATGATACTTAATTCATTATATATCATATGTGATAACAATCTCGTAGAATTATATCAAAGAACTCAGACGTATGAAGTTGCTGTAGAGATTTTTTTATTAAAATTTATTGAGAGAAGAAAAACAATTCCGAGATAAAATAGTTGAAAGACATTAATGTTTGTATTATTGAGGTTGAATTTGACTATTACAGTAAAACTATACCAGACAAGCCCCCAAAGAAATGTCTTGCACAGTGTTCGAATCCTGTGTGCAAAACTTGGGGCCCCTATACCCTCCTCTACAATAAAAAAGATTCTATAAAAAAAGAATTAGGATATTTCAATCGATTTTTTTTGATTTTAAGAATGTTTAATGAATTAATAATTCATATTTTTAAATGTTTCCCATTTTAGTGCACTAAATCTCCCGGCGCCTCTGTGTGCGCCGCACAATCTGGCTATTCTAGTCTAGTCTATTCCTGCATATTCCCAAATGCTGTAATATTATTATTTTTTTAAAAATTCTCTTGGAAGAAAAAATCTCCTATTCCGCTTTAAAGGGTGTTAAATAATATTTAAATATTTTGCTATATAGGGGGGGGGGTGAAATAATATAAACCATTTCGTCATACAAAACATATCCTTTTGATAAATTTATTTAATTTGTTATGTTGTTAAGTTTTTTTGTTAATATAATATAAAGGTCAGGCTCTCAAATGCCCTGAAATTTTTACCGCTTGGGGCCCCAACTTGACGTTATGTCACTTTCACAGTGCTGAACGTTTATGATCGATAATCGTAAATGTTCAGCACTGTGGTTGGACAAGGACAAGCCAAGAATATACGGTTTAAAGCGCAACATTCATTAAAAGTAGCGCAATATTAATCAATATTCATCCTAGAACATCCCACAATGAGCAATGAAAAGTCTCGTAAATTCCGGATGTCCTTCAGTTTAGTTTAACCATTTCAATGCGGCCGGTCTAAACACGATTCTGCATCTAAGTGCGGCGCCGTTTTGGACCAAATTATTTTTTTGGCGAGGTAAATTTGTATTCACAGTTTACCGCTATATTAGACCATTTTCCTATAAGAGATTTATACAAACATGTTGATTAGGATATGTTCTTCCATCTCAACTAAAAAAATAAACTCGATTCGCTGTATTTTCGTAATAATAAATCGAGAAAAATATCAATTGCTCAAACAGAGATTAAGTGAGAAAAAAATGGGAATGCGAATC
>JAGXCT010036906.1:55000-75776 GCA_022495035.1 Philopotamus ludificatus | reverse complement strand
TTAAATATAAGGGAAGCATTTCTCAGCAGGTTTCGGGAATTTAAAAACAGCAGTAAGTTTCCTAACGCTAACTGCTTTCCTCCATTTCAGAGTTCTAGTTAATACTTTAGTCAAGAGACAATTTAAGACGATTCAGGAAATTATTGAAAATTATCGTGCATCAAATGGAAAAACTGATATCGATGTTGTAAATTATTGAAAATTATTTTTTTAAGATTTTTAAAAATGAATTACTGCATTCTGATTAAATTATATTTAAAAAAAAAAGTTACATCACCACTGATCGCGTACAGTAGGCTAAACATCTAGCACCATTGTAGAAAGAATGAAAGGGACGAGGCGATGTCGCAAGACGAGACGGAACTGCTTCACTGAAAGTTGGATTCTGTAATAAAATGAAATGGGAATTCTTTCCCTGAGTAAGTACAGGATTTGAGATCGGTTGTCACAATGGAGTCCTAATATAGTTTCTTCGGGGAGGTGTAAATGGATATTTAACATATTTGGTTCGTCGCCTCTGCGCCTTTTATTGCCCCGTATTTATTCGGGGGAACATCGTGAGAATGGCATTTGAGCCGGGAATAAAGCGAACTTCAATTATAAACAAAATATCAATGATAAAAGATCACTCGTTTATCTCAGAATTGATCGAGAGGTTAATTAATTTTACACGATTAAACTAGCATAGGATTTTAATTAAAACAACGCGGATGCGTTTGGGCTAAGGCGGAAGTCATTTTCCCCAGGCGGATATAGCGTTAAAAATGCACTCGGTAAAAGCTACAAGCATCACCATCCCCCACCACTCCTCTGAAGCCCTAGAGATGTGCAGGTTTGAGACTTTTCCATTAGAAACGTTTTTGCCCGCTCCGTAGAAATGAAAGGAAATGCACTTTCTTGATACAGTCGTAAACTTCAAATACTTCGGCCCGGACGTAAAATATTACAATAAAAACGGAAGAGTGGAAAAATTATGGGTGGCGAAAGAAATTCGGGAATTTCATCGGGCCGATCAGTTGCTGGTAAATTCTTTTATTGCTCCCTGATAATAACTTTCGGCGTTCGGAATATATTCGGGCAGACTCATAAAAGAAAGGTTAGATAGTCACAATGAGGCCACTGGATAAAGGATAAATTCCGATAATTAAATTTAAATTTCCGTAATAAATAATATTACATATGTAACAATATTTTTAATTAATCTAATTGTTTCGAACTTGTCCTTCGGGGAATAATCCTCATACGAATAATTAATTCATTTTAATTTTGTCATCAAGTTTAAATTAATTGATTTTCTCTAATATTGTACTGGTTTTCACTTCAAATTCAACCATTTTCAAATCAAATTGACCCTTTTAAAAATTAAATTAAACAATTACTAATCTTGCAATAAATATACACAGACGTGTGCGTAATCGTATGTCATAATCAGTGTCTCTGTTGACGGCAGATTCGCCGCTTTAAAAAAAAATAACTCCGAATCTACGTTTTCCCTCTAATTACGTTTTTTTTATCGAATTTAAGGAATTTAAGGAATTTAATTTTTAAATCTTATAGCTTAAATTCCTTAGATTCCAGACCATCCAAAGAGTATTTTGACAGATTTTTATAATGATAAAAAAAGTGTAATTAAAGCGAAAACGTAGATTGGGGGTTAGTTTTGAAGGAACTGATAAAATATGGAATTAGAAGGAAAAAAATAAATTAAAAATTGAAAGCAGATAACGGGAAAACGTGAATTCCGGGCACATAAAAACCGGGTGTCATTGTAAATAAATTTTACTAGTTTCTGTGAATCTGAACCCTGATGCCAGGACTGTAACGGTCGTCCTCCGGGTTATCTTGACTCTTCAAGTACGGGTCAGGTCGCCAGCCATAAGCCCGGTAGCCGAGCTGTCAATACTCAAATGCAAAAAAAATCACAATTATAGATCTATAGTCATTTATGATGAGGATATTTTATCTAGGCTCTCAAATAATCATGTTCGAAACAGTCCATAATTTTTTTATTCGTTTATTTTAAGAATATACTTTATTTGTCATTAAATTCATATACTTCATTTTTTTTTTTTTAATATTATAAATAACTAATAAGATCTACTTTATGGATTTATTAGTGTTATCATTTACCAGTAAAACTTTATTTTATAATATGTTTTTGAGATCCTAATGTCAAATACAGTCAAACCTATTTTTTTATGCGGTATATGAAAAACGCAATAAAATCAGCAAATTATTTACATATTGCTTTCTAACAGTGATAGCAAACTATTTTGAGAAGTGGGTCAAATGTTGATTATATTTTTTAATATTAATTATTAAATCAAGTCAGTAGCGTCACTTGGAAAAGGGAAAGAAAGTTATGGGATTTCATTTCTAAATCTTTGAGTGATAAAAACTATGTATTTTTATTAAAAAATGGCTTTATTTCTTATAATATATTGAAAAAGCGATTAAAAACTCAAGGAATAATTAACGCGTATGTCATTTAAAATAGCTGGGTGGGCCAGTGTCTGGCCCACAGGTCATAAGTTTGCCATCACTGCACTATATAAGTACATTCTTTAATTACCGTCCTTTTAAATGTCTATATACCCCAGGACCTTTATTAAAAAAATCTCTCTTAATCGTTGAATAAATGATTATAAAACAAATAATATACAATTTAATCCAATTGAAATACTATAAAAATTAACCAGTGTCGTGATTTGACACTGGGGGGAATATTAGTGTGAGAGACTCATTCCCATTCCATCTTTAAAATCTTGACCATATATGAGTGAATGGCGCTTAGGAATCTTTCCGTTATGCCATCCATCTATCGTGGACAAATAAATTAGACACTAAAAAAATAAATATTACTATAAGAGTACATGTGCAATTTTCAATGTTATTTAAGTAATCATCATCATCGTAGGTGCAAGACTAGTACAGCACTATTGTACAGCACTGAACTAATCCAGCACACTTCTCCATACTATCCGGTCTGCCGCTACGTCGCTCCATCTTCCAGTAAGTTTCAATGATGCAGTATCCCTGTGTACACAGTCCAACCACCTCAGCCTTGGTCTTCCGTTTCTCCGGAGACAGGAATGCTTGTTAACCATAAGCCTTTTCGGCGTCTGAGTGTCCTGCATCCTTGACACGTGACCGACCCACCGGAGTCTAGCAACTCTCACGATAGCTGTGACCGGTATATCCTTGTATAGTTAGTACAGCTCCTCGTTGCTTACGCCATTCCCCGTCGCCCAATACGACTTTAAATATTCCTTTCAGAATTTTTCTCTCTAGGATGTCTATTTATTGATCATCTTGATTTGTCAAAGCCCATCATTCATATTCAGACCTGATGAGAATCTTGTAGAGATTGACTGGCCTTTTTTGAGAGGAATCTCGATCGAGGTCTAAAGTAGCACCGGTTTGACAGCATGGTTCTTCTTCGTACTTCCAAATTAGTTTCATTATTATACGTAATAAGTGAGCCGAGATATGTGAATTCCTGGACGGCCTCGAATATGTACTCTTCGACTCTCAGTGGTTCAAGTTCGACTAGTTGATCTTTAGTACCATGCCAATTGCCGCTATCGTTATTCGCTGGCATGCATCCTTGAGATCCTCCCGAGATCCGGCCACAATATCTATGTCATCCGCATAGACAAGAAGCTGCACTGATTTATTAAGAATAGTGCCAGTTATTTCCACGCCGGAGTATCTTATTACACCTTCGAGTGCTATGTTAATCAATAAACATGCTAGAGCGTCTCCCTGTCTTAAGTCGCGGTGAGTCTCGAATTTTTCAGATAACTTCAGATAACGTCATTGAAAGCCTTACTATATTTATTAACTTTTGAAGAATATTGAGTCTCCTCGTCGCCTCGTATAGCTTAGGCCTATAAAATGTATTATATGCGTATTTAAAATCTATGAGCATGTGTTGCGTGTCCATATCGAATTCTCGCATTTTTGACAAAGTCTGCCACAAGGTGAAAATTTGGTCAGTCGTTGATTTTCCAGGGCGGAATCCGAACTGATATTCCCCCTTTTCTTATTCTGTGTATTCCATTTTTTAGGTAATACACTGGTTTTTTATATTTTTATTTTCAATTCAATATTCTATTCCTATCTATTTTTTCATATCTTATTTGCTTATCTTATGCGAATAAATATATCAGAGATAAATAACTCGAACCTTTTCGTGCCCAGACGACTATTTATAATATATGTACACCAATCCCTCGATTTACGCAGTAGATAAGTTCCAAGAAACAAACGCGTAAATTAAAACCGCTTAATCTAGACTTCAAGTTCATACAAAAATGATAGATGGGTTCCAGAAAATAAAAATTCGCGTAAATCGAGACTTCGAGTTCATATAAAGTAAGTAAGGGGATAGGTTCAGAAACCGCGTAAACGAGGCATAAAAAATACAATTTTATTAAGAAATAGATTTAATAAATCGACAATTAAATTTTATAACATCTCTAACGTATGAGGTATATTTAGAACTGATCAGGGATCCGGAGGTGACACTTCTTCTAACAGTTATTTCGTTTTTTTAATTGTACGAACAGTAGATTCATTCAGTTTATAAGTTTTTGCAAGAGATGCAAAACTTACAACAATATTTGACGTACTGCACGCGCAATGGAGGGGGTTCAGACGTCTGGTCGTTGAAGTGGGAGTAATCTGATGCAATATATGCATTTGAGTGGCACTTGCCACAAAATATGTTTGATTTCTTAAAAAAATATTGTTTTTTCTGACCACGTAAAAGTGAAACCGCGTAAAATGGGTACCGCGTAAATCGAGAGATTGGTGTACTAGATATAGACAACCATATATATGTCTATCGATCGAAAATCCTTACTTCTGCCTTTGGTAGACATTTTTTTTTCTCCGTCAGAACGTTTATTATCATATCTATCAAATGGCAAATTATAAAATTAGTATTTAATGTATATTCTTATTTTTGATTAATTTTTAAATCGTTTTTAATTTGAGACATACATTTTTTCAAAGAATCGAGCATTTATTTTGAAACACTGATGATGATGTGGTTTTATTTCGAACCGATATTAATGGCCAAATATTTTTCAACGTATTTTTTTGTCATTCCAGTCGATTTTAATCAAAATTTTAATATCCATTATTAGATTAAACGACGGCTTTGCGCTTACAATATGAACGATTCATTCATCGAAACCGCAAGCCATTTAAAACCTTTCAGCCCAGTGATTCAATCATATTAATTGCTACCGGCACTATCTACTACTAATAAGCGATTACTCATTATCAGATTTTGCCCCCGGGACCAATTTGTAGATGAACTTTGATTAAAGCACTTTTGGCCTATGTGCATTTAGCAGTAATTGCGTTACCATTTCGCTTCCATTAAAATAATAGTTGTGTTTTTATATCCGCCTTTATATTTTGCTACTACATTCCGGGCATAAAATAAACTGATAGACAATAATTCTATTAAGTTTTCCTATTTTTCGTCGAGTGTACTAGAAGCGGCTCCGTATCAGCAGGGGCCGCCTCTTATAGCTATCGGCATCAATCATACACTTTCAGGGGTATCGAAGCGAATCGAAAAAAAAATGTATTAATATTTGTGCGAGATGCTTTCGCGTTGAAATAAAATTAATTTGTTTTGCATTGTGTCGAGTTATGATTCTGCATAGAAAGGAAAATTCATAACATACATTTTCCATTAAAAATATCGAGTTTCCCATAATGTGTCAATCAATGTTCACTGCATATTGAAACAATGACCGAAACCCACATCCAAGCGATGCACTTGTACATCAAACAAACCATATTTCAACCGAATTTATTTTATTATCTATTATTAAATTAATTATTATAATCTAAAATGGTTGTTTGCGTCTGTTTTGGCCACTAAGACCCTCGCGAAAGTCGAAACACTTTTTCGATATTTTCACGTGCTATTTGTCATGTAGTAAGGACCAGATTACGAGGCGAGAAAGCAAGTTTTCAGTGTTGCTTTTTGGCCTTTGTTTTCACGTTTTTCTAATTTATGGCGTACTGCTTTGAATCGCGTGGTCTATGAAATGTTATCATTTTTTTTTCAAGTTCATGTGCGACATAACAAATTTTAATCGGACGAAAATGGCGATTCTCACGATGGGTCACGACCCAGATCCGGGTCGAAAAACGCCGGTGATAAATGGATTTAAACAATCGTTTTTGGGTCAAGAATTCAGGGCTCGTTGTATTAATTTTTATTTTAAATATCTATAAATATAATTAGCTAATACACAATTATGTGAATTATTAGCTTAAATTATTAAAAAAAAACAGCTTTTGGACATTTTCAGCAGAAAACTAATTTATTGTAATTAAAAAATAATTAAAAATAAAGTGAAATATATTTACAACAATTAAGCTGTAAATAATATTAAGGCCAACAGAGAAATTTTCATGATTCGTTTCTTCAAGATAGCTTTTATTATATTTTCTTCTCTGCGATATTGTTTTGGTTTTGTTTTTATATAATAAATTTAATTTTACTGTAAGAGGAAAAATATATCAAATTGTAAAACTTCCGTTTTTCGATTATTTGAAAGCCATTTAGCTGTGCTGGTGGGGTATATTAGCGACCCTAAGTTTTTGATTTTTCTCGAATAAATATTTCTGTATAAAAAAGACTAAAGTATAATTATTTTAAAGTAATAATATTGTCTTTTATTGTCTGCAATTGTAATTGCCAAAAAAAGCTTATGTTGCCACGCACGCGATATTTTTTCTCGCTCACATCCGGTACGATGATAAATTCAAAATATGAAACATATAATAAATAAATATTTCTATTCGTAGAATAATCAATCTTTTAATAAAATGACAAGATATTGATGAATAAATCATTAATATCTTGGCTTGTAATGCTTGGGGTCCCCATAAGACCCCCTTAGGATAGCGCGGTTGCTTTCGAGCCGCAGTAACAGATGGGTTGAAGCAACAAAGATCATTATCCAAGTCTAAAGGGCATTTTTAGTTACAGCGATTTTAATCTGATGATGATGAAATTTAAAAGTACTTCTAAATTAAGGCATCATACATTAAAATTCAAGAATGTGAATTTCACTAGGCTGAAATCAAAATATAGAAAAATCTCACAGAAGCTTGCCTCTTTATGGTCCATGGCGCAGGAGTATTTTCAACGGATCTTTAAAATTACGTAAATGTATTGTTAAAAAAAAATGCCATGAAAAATTTTATTTAATATCGTCATCATCTTTTTTTTCCACAAGGCTCTCACTCGCTGAGGGCATGGGCCTCACCAAACTCTCGCATCGTAGTTGAGGCCAAAGGAACCTGAGCCTCACACGTGACGTGAGGGCTCCCCTTTCCGTGTCCATACCGCTGGGACCCGAGCCGTCTTGGTATGCGGTTTTTTTGTAAGGAGTTTCCCTCTCTTGGCCATTGCTGGCATTGGACGTACATCTTCTACCATGTTGGTATCGGATTTTACCCTCTCGACTGTTCCAGGCAAGTAGGAGAGGGTTTGTCTCGGTATTCGTTTGTTCTCTTCTCTAAGGTGTTATAAAACGAAAAAAACACTCATGATCAAAAAAAATGCTGAAAAAGTTTTATATATGTGTATTTTTTATCTTCTTTAATAAATCAATAATGGTTTTATTTTTGGCACCTATAATATAATATACAGAGGATTAAATATTAAAACCTAATGTGGAGGGTTGATTTTTTTTTATATACAGCATTCTACATTGACTGTGTGATCTGAGGGTTTCTCAAGCATCAGCACCGCCAGAATGGCATCTAAACATTTTCGCAAAATCGGTTATTATCGCATATGCGACACGTGTCCATTATTGTGCCATAGGGTTACAGGCGGCGACTGTTACTGCCACATTTAATTATAAATAAAATCCAAAACCCAGGGTCCGCGAACACAAAAGCCTTCGAGTAAAATTTATTAATGACAACCATTAAGCCACAAAGGCTTTTTTCACCTTTATTAAGCTAATTCCATGGAAGCCAGCAACCCCAAATGTCTCCGGCTCACTATCATGACAATCGTCACAGATAAGGGAAATTTATTCGACGTGGGGTGGGGGATGTTTTTCAATGAAAATCGATACGCGCCCGTTTCGACCTTCGTCGGTTTTGATGTGCCCATTTTTATGTTTCATTTTCGAGTTTTTTTTTTGCCGCTGTACATGTCCATTAAACACTTTTCGTTTTAGTTTTCTATGGCCCAATATCGGCATGATGGATATTTAAGGTGGGCGGCCACCCCTCGAAGCCTAATCGTCCGCGTCCATTAATGAAAATTTAATTTTCCGCCCTCAGTATAAACCGTGAATGTGTACGCGATTGTTGGTCTAGATAGGACAATACTTAGCGATATTTTTCATTTTGACACTGCATGAGTTATGAATAACATCCGATGGGTTCGTGTTCGAAAATCACGCCGGGTGTTAAAAAAAATATTCATCGAGTGTTATAATTAAATATCATAATAATTAATCATGAAAATCGGATACGATTCGTGCCATAACTTGATAGTAATACGCTCGTGAATAGCAAACGATCAAAATTAATTATAATATATCAATTGGTCATATTAAAAAAAATATATGATAACTAGAGAATTTCGTCGTGCAGTCAGATTTTTTTTAACCAAATCTAAAGCATAGATTTTATCGCTTAAAACATATTCTTATCTTGCTACATATCTCTGCTTTCTTAAATGAAATAATCACCTACAGTTCTGGTTATTCATACAATTATATACCGAGATACGTTAGCTATCTTGCTCCAAACTTCTCAAAGAACTCTGGGTCTCAAAACAAGAAATATGCCAATTCCTAATAAATAAATATCAAGATATAAGCCTGTTTCTGGACACAATATGGCTACAAGAATCATTATTCATGCTCAATAAAACAAGACGCTTAGATGATTTAAATTTAAAGCTGCATAATTGCGACCTACGTAAAGCATTCAAATGTTAGCTAGTTTTATGGGAAAAGCAGTTGAAAAATAAAGATTTAACGTATTTTCTGAAACTGAATTTGCATAAAAAATAGGCAGAAAAAAATCTAATCGAATATTCTAATATGTATAAAAACAGTACTCAATCAAATGCAAATGAGGGTAATTGAGATACATTGTGATTAAGATTTGATTGCAAAATTCAGTAAAATTGGTGTACCTAAATATACTATGATGTGAGAAAATTCGTATAAGAAAAGAGATGTGAAGATGAGCTAGGAATTTTTTTTGGTTTTTTTAATACTATCCTCAAGAAAATCCTACGTTTTTATAAAAATTGCTCATGAATTTTCACTTGTTTTAAGGGCCCACATAAACTTAAACCTCAGTCTTTGAGTTTGACATACTTAATGTAACTAATGATGCCTTTGAAAAGGACATAATTGATAAAAGATTTTCCAAAAAAATGTTCACGTATTTAAAAGAAACCCATATTTTAATCCTATGAAACAATTTAATGTCGATTATTATCACCACGATCTTTAATGTATTTTTTGTAACCCAAGAAGAATTTAAAAAAATATACGTACATCATCAAAGTAATCTTAATATTAAAGCACAGATAGGAAGTCAAGACAAGTGAAAGTTCGACGTGTTTTCAGCTGAAGATGAGCATCAAAATTAACAACCAAAAGATTTACATGACCAAGCAATATCCTTCTGGTTTCTAAATGCTTAATTCAGTTTGTCGAAAATATTTTATTTCACAATTTTTCAGACGAATCTTTTACAGTTTTTAAGATAAAGATGATTGATCAATTAATCTGAAGAATCTAATGACGTGTTACGTAAAAGATAAAAAAAATAAGATTCAACCAAATCAATACAGACTCTCGCAGTAGTTCTTCAGACCGCTAATTTAAAGAAAAACTTGAGAATATGTATTGCAATGAGTCTCAGAATGAAAATATGAATAAATAAATGGGTGAATTCATATCTCTCATACAAAATACACATGTTTATTAATTTCATCGCAGCCATATTATTCCGCCATAATTATGGTATAAACAAAACTCGTCTACTTCGTAAAATACATGCTAATACATACGTAACCTAAATACGGATATTAGGCCTCTAAGATTCTCAGAGTTAATATATATAAATACATTTTTCAAGTGATCGCTGTTGTTTTTCATGTTCAATCTATTTTTAAACATTTTCAATCGCTGAATAATTTCATTACAAGTCAAAATATTGGAAATCCTCATCAAAATTTGAGTAAAACAATATTAAACATGAAAAACTGCAGATTAACACATTAAAGAAAAAAAAATAGTTATTCTCTGACTTAATTGAAAATGATATATTATTACTAATAATATATTCTTGTAATTATTAAATCACCACCATACACAAAATGTTGTTATACAAACAGTTGAGGCATTGGATAGAGTGGTCCAAGTCAACGTCTTTGAAAAGCGTTTAGTAGAATCGATCGTGCTATACTCATTTTGAAAATAGATAGTTTTGGGTTCTCTGATAATTTTGTACGACTCTTCTCGAGCTACCTCAGAAAGAGGAAACAATATGTAACACTCCTAAACATCTTATGCTTACAATTAACCTTCCGTAATTTAACAGAGATCGAATTTAGGACCATTATTATTTATTTTATTTATAAATAATATTAATTGGGTCCCAAATTGTAAATTCTCACTTTTCGCAGACTATTTAAAAATATTTCGATCCGTTACTTCAATGGAAGATTCTTTGCACGATTAGGCAATATTAAATAGTCTTCCATTAAGTATTGGAAAATGCAAACAATGACATCTTCTAGATCACTGGAGCTTATCATCTTTAATTACAGACTTGGAAACGTAACTCTTCTTAAGCAATCGTATGTTAAGGATCTAGGATTTTATTTGATTATAAGTTAAAATTTAGTTTACATGTATGGGACGTGTGTATGAGATCAATATTGTTGGGCTTCGTCTTGAGAAATTCTCATCACATACGTAGTACCGTAGATAAATTCTCACTACTTATTTAGTACCCATAAGTAATTTCGTTTTTTTTCAATGAAATCCAAAACCATTTTTCTTATACTTTATTAAACTGTTCTTATATAAAATAATTCCCCATATTATCTATAACCTTCTGCCACCTTTCTTTCAAATCATCCCATGCCCTTTTTGTAAAACTCTGTGGGTTTTGACTGAAAATAGTCTGAAAGGGCTATATTCACCTCTTCTAAGGAATTGAAATTTTGATCTCTTAGAAAATGTTCCATAGAACGAAATAAGTAAAAGTCAGATTGTGCGAGAATAGGCGAGTATGGAGGATGCAACAGGGTGACCCATCCAAGATGCTGAATTTTTCACACGTCATTTTCACGTCACAACATGAGGTCGCGCGTGAATGGGTGTGGGACTCAAACACCTTAATTTTGAATCTTTCTCAACTTCTTTAGGATCCTCTGGGCACTGGACAGGGATGTATCGTCCTTTTCCAATAATTTTTCAGCATCGGATCGTCTTCGATTGCAGAATTCACGGCTGCTTCATCCACCTGGACGGGTCGTCTACTCCGAGGCTCGTTTTCCAAACACAAATCACCAGATTAAAATTGTTTGAACCATCGTTGGCATTTCCTGACATCCAATATGTCACCGTAAATCTCGCAAATATCCTTCGTAGCCTCTGTCGCTTTCTTTTTCAAATGATATTGAATAAGTATACAGCTCCACCGACGGACACGTCTCTCCCATTGTCGTCAGATGGATAAGGAAACCGTTTATTTTGTCTAAAGGCCACGAACAGGTAGCCGCTACACAAGAGAAACTCATACCACATCTTACTGCCTAACAGACTGAAGTAGACTATTTTAAAGATGGCGCATCGAAAAAACGACATTACTTATGAGTATCCCTTATACATAGCACCTTAGTTATAAGAGTGCTATACGATACATTGGTTCGCCTTATGACGCCTCGAATTCCCTCTGATATGAGCGAGTTTAGATTATATTCCAGTTTATACCCCAGAGCATGGGTACAGGGCTACCCGGGGTATGTAACTCATGAGAAAAGATGGTCAATCTACTTGGCAAAGTCTCGGGTAACCAGAGCTTTTGCCCTGCTCAACCATTTGGCTAATTATGTAGATATTTTTGATATTAAATATCGAAATTTCGTTGATCTTTAATATGAGATTTTATATTGATTATAAATATATATAGATTATATTCAAATATAAGAAAAATATTGATTTTATAACAAGATGCGTCGATTATACGTTGCCTGAAAACTGCCGTACGGAATTTCATGAAACATTCATACGATAAATTTCCTTATTTCCATTATTCGAATGCATTTTCCGAACGGTTCCCGTGAGCTGTATTGCACAGGTAACCGAGCCGAATTCCCTATATAACCGCTTTTGTAATATTATATCCAATTTGAATAGACCCTGTCTTGTAAAGTAGATGTGTGTGTATGTGTTATAAGCTCACCTCGCCGGGAAATGCATAGTTCTGAATGTGGTGCTCGGATCCGATGTGGTTCTCGGTGCCGTAGTGGATGTAGATCTCCTCAAACTGGTACCGGTACGCCAGGGGACCACCGGATATGTTGACGTGCTGCTTCGAATCCTTGTCCACCCTGAACACCAGCGACTGTCCCGTGTTCAGCAGGGTGCCGCTCACCTGAAAAAAACACACTTTTTAATTTGCTATAATCATCCCCTAACTTGTTAGATAATCCGAAGACGATTTATTAATCCGACTGTGATTAAACGTATGTGCTAACTAAATACATATATGTATTAGTGCTGGAGACTGGATGCTGCACTCCCACGGGATAACTAATTTATTATTTATCGAATCCGCTCAGGCGTAATTAAGCCGAAGTGGCCGTGTAATGGCGTGTATGTTTCAAAAATAAAAGTAACTTCGAGTAACTCGAATACTCAAATACAGAACGTATAGTTGAGGAAATAAAACGTTGATCGTGTTATTCTCCCACGAGTATTTTACCGCAGATGTGTATTATTTTATTATGTGCTTAAAAAATTGGAAAATAATATCCGCGCATAAATGAAACGTCAAATCGGTGCCGACGATTCCGCGCAGATGAACGTAAACAGCGTCATATCCGCGCCAAAACAAAAATTAATATACTATACAATGGAATTTCAGCAATAGGCGGCTGAAATTAATCCGGTTTCATTCTAGTAAATTTGATACCGGATTTTACGTTTTTATTTTCTGCAATTAGCGTTTAAAATATTTAAAATATACATTAAATAAGAATATAAAAATAGTTTCTTTCTCCCATAAACTGTACTAGAAAATGCAACCATTGGAGTTTAACATAATCCGTACTTACCGAGATCATGAAAAATACATGATGAATATTTTAGATACGATGCATTACACTACTAAACCATAGAATAAAATTTAAAAAATAAAGATCAATATTGTTTTTGTAAAGCTGTACTAATATAGATTTTGACTTAAATGTGATGACATCTGACGTTATAACAAAATAGTGGACTCTGCGGAGATTTGCGGAAACTTCAGCATATAACTCTCCGATGAAGTAAAGGTAATTCGATCCACCAATACCAATAAAAAACATGCTACATATATGGTATATAGAGAGTTCTTAAAGCTATTTTGTAAGCATTTAAGACCTAGAAGATGTCACTTTTTGAAAGAAAAAGCTTTATATTAAAAAAGATGTACCAATACGATTTGTATGATTTCTTATTGTA
Source organism: Philopotamus ludificatus (assembly GCA_022495035.1). Lineage (NCBI taxonomy): Eukaryota > Metazoa > Arthropoda > Insecta > Trichoptera > Philopotamidae > Philopotamus > Philopotamus ludificatus. Next base: position 62,019 of record JAGXCT010036906.1, on the reverse strand, counting down.
TTTTTTTTTAATTATTTACAGCCTCCTATCTACATTTTTTACTGCTTTTTTTAGTCCAAAACGAAAAAGGGAGTTTTATTGTACAGTAAAACCTGTTTTTGTGCGACTTATTCTATGCGGTATATAAAAAAACGAAAAAAAATAATATAAAAAAGGAATATATTTGAAGATTTTTTTTTGCAATGAGTTTGCCTGCATATTCAAATGTATTTTATCATCTCATTACATATGTATTGCACTATATCAGTGATAGCAAACCTTTTTGAGATATTTTTTTGTTAAAAAATCAATAAAATCGACCAAGTTATGAAGCATATCATGAATAATTATTTTGACGCTTAGAATAATCCACTTTAAAAAAAAACTGATAATGTATTCATCAATATCCTGACTTGAAATGCTTGGGGTCCCTGTGAGACCCCATTCAGACTACGCGAATTTTTTCGCCGTAACGGATGGGTTAATCCAGGGTTTCCCAAATATTCAATTAATCAATTTGGCAAATTTATTGGATTTCCGCCATCTTTTTGCGCCATCTTTTTGCGCTCGCTTTTCTCAAGAAGGTCAAAAATTAAAAAAAAAATCTAATGTATTATTAAGGGAGCCGCGAAAAATCTGATGTTTTAGGGGAGCCGTATACCGAAAAAGATTGGGAACCTCTGGGTTAACCAATTTATATTTGAAAATTCGTATAAAAACTATTGTATTTTTTATTCAAAAAGAGTTTTATTTATTACAAGGCGATTAAAAAAAAATATTTAGATTTTCTATGCATTTTTTTATGCGGTCCCTATTACACAGCATATTTTTTTAAATGCGCTTCGAAAAATATTTTTTAAGCAACTCGTGAATTTTTGGAAGATTTTCCACCGCACCAAAACAAGTTTGACTGTATATTAAAACAATTATCATTCAAAGACATCAAAGAATATTATTTAATAGGATTTTGGAAGCCATGAAACTAACTGTTATAAAATATTGTTATATGTTTTAATTTATTTTAAGTATTTCTGAAATATAAACTAAAAAGAAATAAATGAAAATCCATGAAATTTATTTTAAAAATATTAGGATAATGATTACATATTTTAAATTTAAAACGACCCTATTATACCCTTGCTATTATAAACTTATTGCATATTCCTGGAATCGGTTTTAATTAATTCTTCATAATTTGAAATTTTGTTATTTAATTGCAGGGATTGTCTGTGCAAAATATTTTTATTTATAAATCACATAAAATCGATAAATAATACAATTATTTTTTTTGGCGCGGTTATGAGCGTTAATACGTTTCTTGGGGGCGCAATTGTCGCTATTAAAAATTATCGGCGCCTTTTTATCTCGCATCGTTAGAGATACTTAAAACATTAGTTCGATTGATTTGTTTGACTGGTTATCGTACACATTTTCGCTTAATCCCAGCAACGGGATCAGGTGGCGTATCGCGGGATCCCCTGGGATTGCAGCTTCCACGATGAGCCGACGTTATAGAGTCGGACCAGACGCTTTATTAAATCGCAATAAAACAAAAAATCAATAAGCAATTTACTAAAATTTCACGCTACGATAGAATTTGGTATTTTTTTTAATAAAGTGAAATATTTTTTCGGTATATTTTGCGTACCAACCTTGTGCTTGTCAAAGTGAATATTTCTCAATCCGGGATCAAAGAGAAGCTTTTCCGGATCCACGTTGATGGGACTCTGTCTCCTCCCCTTGTTGCACATGTTCCACTGCGGGTTGATCAGACCCCAAAATCCTGGTCCTGAAATTTCATAAATAATAATGAACGTATTAATATTTCACAGTGGGTATTTGGTGTACGAGTTTCGCATTGTAAAAGATTAAAATTAGTTCCGGAAACAATGTCGGCCGAAAAAATTATTTAGGACCTGTGATGCATCGCGTATAATTCATGCTGTACAGTCGATCAATGCGAAAATGTGCTCTGCATCGTAACAAATATAATAAATTTAAATATCTATTTAATTTTAATACATTTAATTAAATAAAATTACAATATCAAATACATGGGAATGAAAAGGGTTACATGGTCCTCTTTCATCAATAGTCAATTAGATTTATTATGATTATTGTAGTATGAATAAACACAATCACATCACTGGATAAGGACTTTTGGATCTTTCTCTTTTTTTACCATTTATTTAAAGAAGAGGAAATGGTACGTAATACACAACCTATATGTGTCTATGATGCAACTTCTAGAGTCTTACAGGGTTCCAGTATGAGACCATTATTATTCGTTTTTTTTAGAAACGACATACATCATGTCCTTTCTTAGAATTCAGTACACTTTGCAAATGACTTAACACTATTAAAATCAATTACCTCAATAGGTAATACCTTTTCGCCCCTGGGAACCTTACTCTTACCGGGCAATCGTATATTAAAGATTCAGAGCAGGGATTCTGTTCAAATCTAAATTTAGGTTCAATTCACATGTATACGATGTACGTAATAGAGCTTCAAGAATGGTGGTCTTTTGTCTTGAGAAATTCTCATTACATATATAGTACCTTAGTTATAATGTTGCTATACGATACATTGGTTCGGAGTTTACTTGAATCAGGATCTATTTTCTGGGGCGCCATAGGATGCCTCGAATATCCTCAGAATAAATAATTAAGATATCTCTATATGAAAGAATTTTGACTTTAACCGAGCTTATACCCCAGTGCGTGGATTCAGGATTGCCTGGGGTATATAACTTTAAAGAAAAGAAGGTCGATCTACTTGGCAAAGTACTTCTTTAAGCTGTTGATTAGCGCAGTGCATTACCCCCTTGTACTGTACGTGTTACTTCTCTGGTACGAGGTACTCCTCACTACCATCGAGCTCGTTCGCGTGTGTTTCGCGTTTTTCTTCCCCCAAATGTGAGGACAGGTGCTCTCAGAAGCTCTCCGGTAACCAAAGCTATTACTTTGCCTTGAACACTATTTCGTTGATCTTTTGTATGAGATTTTATAATATCATCATCATCATAGGCGCAACAGCCCTAATGTTAAGCCCTGGCCTCATTCAACACCCTTCTCCATTTGATCCGGTCTGCCGCTACGCCACTCCATCTTCCGGTACGTTTTAATGATGCAGTATCCCTTTGTACACAGTTTAACCACCTCAGCCTTGTTCTTCCTTTTCTCCGGGGACAGAAAGGCTTGTTAACCATAAGTCTTTTCGGCAGCTGACTGTCTCGCATCCTTGACACGTGACCGGCTCACCGGAGTCTGTTATTCGTCTTAAAATTCTCCACTCCAGGATGTCCAGTTGTCGCTCATCTTGTTTTGTCAAAACCCAACATTTAGATATTCCGTATGTTAGGACGGGCCTGATGAGGGTCTTGTCGAGCTTGATATTGGTCTTTTTTGAGTGGAATCTTGACAGTAGATGATTTTGAAGTCCAAAGTAGCACCACACCGGTATGCCAGCATGGTTCTTCTTCGTACTTCAAAATTGGTTTCATTGTTATTTGTAATAAGTGAGCCGAGATATGTGAATTCCAGGATGGTCTCGAAGCTGTACTCTTGGACTCTCAGAGGTTCGAGGATTCGTCCTTGGCATATGGGCTTGTATTTTGTCTTGGTCTCGTTGATCCTCAGTCTTATACCAATTGCCGCTCTCATTATTCGCCGGTATGCATCCTTGAGAGTCTCCTGTGATCTGGCCACAAACTCTATGTCATCCGCATAGGCAAGATGCTGCACCGATTTATTAGGAATGGTGCCAGTTGTTTCCACTCTGAAAACTCTTATTACCCCTTCGAGTGCTATGGTATACAACAAACATGCTAGAGCGTCACCTTGTCTCAAACCGCGGGGTGTCTTAAATTCTTCAGATTTTATCATATCATATAACTGATTAAATAATGACGGCATTCAAGTCTATCTTATTTTAACTACAGACAACCCTCCTATAACGTTTCCTCTTACTATTTTCTACAAAATGCCTTATCAATCAAAGAGCATTGACCCTTATTTTGCTGGGCAATGTATTATATAAAATTTGACCTCGAAAATATTAGCATTTTGTAGAAAGAATTTTGTAATTCTAATTACGCATTATTATTATGATAAATAAATAAATATATATTCGTTCGAAGATTTTTTTGTTATTATATCATCATCTAAGCTTTCTTATTAGCCCCCAAAGAACAATGATATATTTCATGTGTATACTTTTCAATGATCTTGGGTATAAAATATAAAAGATTAACTTAGATATAAAAAATATTAGTCGTTTAGAATATTTTCGTCTGATAAATCTTCTTGACCTTAAAGTCACAGATCTGATTTATAAGTGTTCAAAATATATATTCATTGCGAGACATCATTTTTGTTAATATCTACCAATAATTATCATAAATTACTTAAAGATATAAAATGATCTAAGACTGTACGGTCAAACCTCCTATAACGAAGAAATCAAGATTATGGCATAGAAGCCATTGCACTTATACAAGCTTTTTAATTTAATATAATCAATGCATTGATCATTTTTCCATTCGCATAAATTAATTGACTTTGTCACAATATCAATAATACGTATTATTATTTTATTATCAACCAAACGGCATTGATCCATTTTTTTTTACTAATTAATTAAGTTTTGGAGGAAGCGTTATAGGAAGGTCTATCGAATTCGTTATAGATAGCAGGCAGCGTTATAGGAGGTTTTACTGTATTTCATATTATTAAATTATACATTTAGACACCGTGCAAATTTTCATAGATCCATTTTCATATGCGTTCTATGCCGCGATTAACTTATTACACTTAACGGACGCTCATTATATGAAACTTCGCTATAACGGAATTGAGAAATTATGCTGCAAATTCAAGCAATAAGGCATAGCTTCTCTAGAATAATACTCTAGGACATCCTGTTAATTCAAGTAATTTGTCTGAAAACGTTAGGGTTGAATATCTACAAAGTACAATAGCCTCAATTTTGACACTGGAATAAAATAAAATATTATCTATCTTCAATGCATATTCTTTGAAATTATAAGATTTTTTTTTTAAAAAATATTAAACATTAGTGATTTGTTAAATATGTTTATTTTTATCTCTGGTATGGAAATATATAGTAAGTTTGAGTATAGAAACGCAATTTAAGTTTTGAATTAAAATAATCATTTACTTTGTAAATTAATATCGCAATAAATAAATCCGCAGCCATGCTCAGATTAATTTAGATTACAGCTTTGATGTAATCGCGGCTCCATCGTATCATCTAGCGAGGTATGGATAATCTGGTCGACGTCGACAGACTCGCATTTAAATAACTTTCAGCCAAAAAGTGTGCGGGGCTGCTAATTCCCAAAAATTTGCCTGCGATTCTAGCACTGTCCGTGAGATGGGGCGGCTGGAGGGGGTGAGGGGAGGGGGTTATCGCAACGGTTTGATTAGTGGCGTAAGGACCATAAAGTTGGGCATAATAACCGACTTTATGGCGGCGAGGGCGATTCGGTTTTCTTTGGATCGTTAATCAAAGATTACGGTTTCATTAATTGAACGATAGAGGACCAATCCGACACATTATATTTTATGTGCCTGGCTCGTACGTGTTGCTATTGGACGCCAGTGGGTTAAAATATCAATATCTAACCGCTTCCCGGTGACCCCTTCGCAACCATCCCCCTCACCCCTAAGCCCGCTTGTGCCCTATGTCGTAATGTTCCGTACGGATGCTAGACCATTTGGCGACCGCATACTTTTGGCAGTGCTAATATGCGGGTGTTAACGGGTTAAGATAAAAGTAGTATTTTTTACACATATATAATCAACCCTCGCTTTATATCAAAGGTTCTTAAACTTGTCTCATCCAACTGATATTACAAAATTATTATTTTTATGCTGAAATATGATTTGTGTATGTCAGAGTTTCCACTTTGAGAAGCTCTGTATATTTAAAATGTTGATAAATATACATAAAGACTAGTTAATTATGTCGCATTGTAATTAAAGCGTTTAATGTTCTAAATTGTGCAACAATAATCGCAAGAGTAATTCTAGAAATTAAAAAAACCAATTGCATGTCGAAAGGTCGTTTTGCTAAAGGTCGTCCTGAATCGTAATGCTTCAGAAACAATTAGAAATCTAAATGCAGACCTTATTAATAGCGCTAGCTCAATCAGAGTAGTGGGATTAAACAATTCAGTTTTGATATAATTGTGTTTATTTTAATTATTTGACTAGTAATTATTAAAATAAAAAAAATAGTTATAATAATAGAGGGACCCGAAAGAAATCGCGCATTTTATAAACCGATGTTGCTGCTCAGTGATGTTGAAATAAGCACTTATATCATTATTTTCGTATGTAGATCTTGTTTAACTATATTCTTGTGCAATAAATTGTATTTTAATGTTGAGGATAAAATGTCCATAATCGAAACTGACATTGTTTGTGGCTGTTCATAACAAACAGGACATGAGCAAAAGCAAGACCACTAAATCTATTTGTGAAGTTTACAGTCAACTGCTAGCAAGAGAAGATCCCAATTTTGGTTTCTAAGCTTTAAATCAAGCAATAGAATTTAGAAGGATGCGACTAAAACAGGACTACTCTCCAAATTTGATGATGTGTTTAAATCTCAGCTATGTCGAATCGGTCTATCGAATACCCCAAGTGTTTCTCAAATAACTCTTTAAATATAAATCCTACACGTCACAAACTTTTTTTATTTGTTTAAAAAAGTCTAAAGAATTAATTATATAAATAATCATAGTCCTTTATCGTCTGCAATTACGAAAAATTAAATAAAAACAACAATATTTGCTGCTATTGCAACGCGTGAAATGTTTTTTTATCGCTCGCATCCGGTATGATCTGCCGAGTGCGAGTGAAACGCAACGAAAGAGCTCAGTCTGCGCAAAAAATCGCCGAGAACGTTGTCAGAATTATGAAGCATATCATGAATAACTATTTTTATGCTTAGAATATTTTTTTTAACCACTTCTGTGGTCAACCTCTTGGAAAAAAGTGGGTAATTGTTCT
>JAGXCT010036906.1:31213-54485 GCA_022495035.1 Philopotamus ludificatus | reverse complement strand
TAAAGCGCATCGGAAAATCGAAATGCTTGACTTAAGAATTACCCCTGACAAAATTCAGGAGTTAAACTGGGAGGTTCTGCCATACCCTTCATATTCAGTAAACTAAGCTTCATCCGATTTGTGCCTTTACATATTAATGAAGCACACTCAAAGAGAAAAATGCTGTAGATGTTGAAAACCAGTTAATGGAGCATTTTTATTGTTAAACGATAGCGTTTTTTTTAAAAGTAATTTGAAAATCTGCACTAATTATTATTATAGAGTAGTTGTCAATAATGATTAATATATTTTATGTAAAATAAATTTCTGTATTGCATATAAAATGCGCGATTTCTTTCTGGTCCCCTTAATATAATAAATACAATTAAATGCCGACAAAATATGTTAAATAATAGCTTATATAGGAAACAAAGATACGTTTTATAGAATTTTTAAAAAATTTTACGTGCTAATGTTCGCTTTTGAAAAATTCATGGAGCGTATTTCATATATTAATTTTCCGAGACCATTTATAAAACTTTCGTATAAAATTTTAGTTTTCCAAACACATATCTCGTCCTTCGAGTGAAAACCCTCGAATAGAGTGAGAGAGCTAGCTATCGAGCTTGTGCAACATAACAAATTTCCGATAGAGTCATAAAACCAACTCCCTGGGGATGACACTTTCGCCGGGAAACCAGGAGGATACTTAGTCTACTCCCGCCGGGACCTCGATGATCCCGATGAAATTTCACCGAAATCCTTAATACCCGGTGCAAAAAAAACCTGCCTAAAAATATCGAGGCGTCCTATAAATATTTGTGCGAGTATCGATCGCGTATCGGCAAAGTTTAATTCGAATCTTTGGCAAAGTTTCAACCGCACCATAGAAGGATGGACATTGACATGATCTCAATTCAAATAGAAGCCAACCAGAGTCTCTTTGTTCTTATGTGTCTCAAGTTTTGTGATGCGGGTCATATCAAACTAACATCTAAATCAAACACTCAAGTACGCAGGAATTCATTATATTAATTAATTATTAATTATTAATATATACCTGATATTCCGTCGTATGTCCACCATTCTTCCCAGCTGGCTGCAATATCTAATAATAAAAATATGCATTTTAATTAATATATAATATTTAAATAATATAAATAAACAGATTTTCATGTATTTACCTTTAATTAAAAATGTGATTAGAGTGATGATCAGCAGACACCATCCGCTTCTGTTACACCACGTCCTTCTTCTACATCCATAGCTTGAGTTTGCCATTTTCCTTGCTTTATACGATATGATTTTCTATCAAATATTCGATGATGGATTTTCTATTGAGATACTGTGATGCGGTGCCACATTTCCCAGAATCATCTTCAGAAATTCAACACTCTGAAGCGGTTACGTCCTAAAAAAAAAATACGTTCGGTTAAAAACAGTGTTATGACGCAATTCCGGTTTAGTTCCGATTTTAGTGTCTGGTTCCAAATGTTTTAGTGCTGTATTATCCGACCACATCTGTTTATTTTATGGCTAATTACCTAGTACTTCAGGCACGTATAACGTGTGTGTCCACACGTACGATTGCTCGACTATATTTTTTTATAGACTACCAAGTAATTTGCAACAGACCATAGATTGCCAAAAATATATCGGCTATTAAATATTATTATACTATATATTTTTGTTAAAAAAATATTTTTTTTACCTCTAAACTATTTACGTGAACATATATTATATATCTAAACACAGCTTGGAAAGTTGAATTAATTATTATATGAAAACTATGAAAAATCTAAGACAATGAATATATTGGGTAATAATAAATAATCGGTTTTTGATTAATGAATCTAGAAAAAAAATAATCTGACAGAACTAGAAAAATACTTTTTATTGTTTGCTAGAAAGAGTCTTGATGACGAATTAAATAAGAAGCATCTAGCTGTGCCGTTGAGGTCTATTGAGGGCCCCATTTTTTTCTCGAATAACTCTTTTAATATAAATCCTACATGTCACAAACTTTTTGTTGTATTTGTCTAAAAAAGTCTAAAGAATAAATATTATAAATAATCATTGCCATATATTGTTTGCAATTGCGAAAAAAAATAAAAATAACAATATTCGCTTCTGTTGCCACTGGGGTGATGTTTTTTCTTGTTTGCATCTAGTGCGAAGTGCCGATTGCGAGCGAAATGTGCGAGTGACACGTGCTGCTAAAGCTCAGTCTGTGGCTAGACATCGCCGAGAGTGAGTGCGTGACCAAAATATGAAGGATATCATAAATAACTATTTTTATTCTTAGAATAATCCAGAATAAAAAAAATGTGTCGTAATATTTTACTGTTTTTTTTGGGAATACACGAAAGTAAGAAAATACTTATATAAGTATATAAGTATATAAATATAGATATAGATTTATTATGTTTTTTTTGTTTAAAAATAATCCGTTATTTTTTTAACATGTAATAAACATTTTTTATTTTATTTAATTATTACGTGGGTTTATTTATAATGGAAAATATACCCCAACCCTTTCAAGTGAAAATATTAATGAATTCTATATTAATATCCTGTTTTTTTTTTAATATCGTACCAGATGCGAGCGAGAAAAAATATCGCACCCGTAGCAACTGAAGCAATTTTTTTCTCAATTGCAAACAATAAAGTTCCATGATTATTTATAATATTCATTCTTTACTAAAAGTAAACAAATACTAAAAGTTAGTAACGTGTAGGATTTATATTAAAAGAGTTATTCGAGAAAAATCAAAAACTTGGGGTCCCAAATATATCATATCGGCACGTCTTGAGTGAGAAAAATCGGATTTTATAAGCTGAGAGGTGATGATTTTTTTAAATTTAATTTTTCAATAAATCACCACAATTAACCTTTTTAAATAATAAATTTTTGGCAAGACAATTGGTCCTCTAAGATATTTTTTTTTAAATATTAGATGAATAAAATAATAGACATTTTTAAAAAATACTTGAAATTATTCAAAAAATTATAAAATAAAAGTTACAGAGCACAAAATAACGCGTAAAACCTTTTCTATAGACAATAATTGTATAAGTATATAATACGACTCTAAATGTCAAGATACGTCAGGAAAAAGTGTAGCAATGCAATATCAATAAAATGTAAATTCTGTGACTCAACTTTTAAGGTAAGATTCAAGAAAGACAAAGATTCGGAATATCAAGGACATCCCGAGTGAAGGAAGTACTATGAAGCTATTAATATAACGGAAGTACTACCTCATAATTTAGAGCAACAAATAATAAAGTCAATATCTAATACAGTAGGATTTTTTTTATCAAACATAGTATTTGCACAATTGATTTACTTCAGAAAAATAAATTGCATTATTATGTGACTTCTTCTTGTTACCGATTATATAGAATAAAAATGAAATCCTCTTCGATTCACGATAAAAAAACTTGTAAAATCGTTGCAAGCACTACGCCCTGAATGGAGACCTCTCTGAATAATACATTTTGCTTGCTTTTTGGCAAACTTTTCCAACTACCCTCGCACACTGAATGCCAAACAAGCGGTCATTCTTATACGCACACACGTGTGCACGTATAATATACATGCACGTCCGTCAGTTACACTGTGACGTCATTAATTTTCAGCAACCCACGAAACTGGTAGACGACGGATTGAACAAACATGCGGTCATGCCGAGCACACAACAATGATCTCCAAGACTTGTCTGGGTCATAAAACAGTACGTCATTACCGGTTTACGAGCGGAGCTGCTGTTTGTTCCCCGGCACAAACGGCCGCCGGTAATTACGTGTGTATGAAACCGTTTCAGGATGTTAACGAGCCGGGGCTCAAAGGGTTGATGCACGCGGTCGTCGCATACGGGCCAGACACTCTCGGCTAATGACAGACTAACGACGCCGGCGTCGACCTGCGACACCTTGCTAATGCATGCCATGGAAACTGTTTTTGCGATCGGTCCACGGACATTGATGTGCTATGTATCGGCTCACGATAACACCGCGACAGAGCCCCGATGCGGTGCATGTGCATCAAAGTCGCGATATAGAATTTCAGGATTTTATATAACTATGACTAAAACCAGGGTGATATCCGACCAAATAAATCGGCTAATGAAACATATAACAAGAAAAATAACACGTGAAATTATACGACGTGGAAGACTGCGAGAGAACGAACATAACACATGTTGGAACTATAAAACCAAAACGATGATGGTCTTCTGGATTAGTAATACAATGTAGCTGCTAAGCGAAATACTGAACAAACTTCTAAAAAAATCCAAACATAAATAAAATAATAATAAACTTATTGGACGTCTGAAGGAGTGGTTCGCATTATGTCGTTATGATTCGGTATTTTAATTAATAGGGTTTCGTTAATCTCTACGCGTAATTTTCAAATCCTTTAACCGATCCGCCACGGCGGCTCGAAACCAACGGCGTCGCCCGATGGGGTCCATATACTATAAAATTAATATATGAAAATAGAACCCAAGCGTTTCTGGTCAAGAAGATGATTTTTTTAAAGTTATTTATGATGTATTTGGTATACCGAAAAAAATCATTTGAGATCAGTCTATCTTGAACGCTCACACTTGGCATATCGTACCAGATGCGAGCGAGAAAAAACATCGTGGTCGATTTTTATTTTTTTTCGCAATTACGAACAATAAGGTCAATGATTATTTATAATATTTATTCTTTAGACTTTTTCAATCAAATACAAAAAGTTTGTGACATGTAGGATTTATATCAAAAGAGACCCCATCGGCACGGCTAGGGTAATATTTATAGAATGGACCAAATCAACGATGAACTTTGTGGGTATTTTTTTTTTAAATTTATATCTGTCATCTTTTTATCTCGTTCGCTAACGAACGTTAGCGAATATGGAGGTCACCACTCTACCGTCCATCACTAAGCTGAACAAGGAGGTATTATCACCTCCAAACCACTGCTGTAGTCTATTCAGCAGGGACGTTCTTAGTCTCCATCTTTTTGAATCTTACCCTGAAGAATTATTTCCAGTATTTGATATGTTTAGGATGTCCCATTATATGACCGAAGTATCTGAGTTTCTTATTTTGATGATAATTAAAACCCCTTGGTCCTGGCATGCGTCTGTACACCCAGATTTCGAAAGCTTCAAGGCGTTTATCCCAGCTTTGGTCCAGATTGTGACAATAAATTTTAAATTTGTTTCTATTGAAGCTCCACCTATATGACAAGGTGAATCTTCCATAGAGTTTTTCCAAACATTCATAATTTCGGTTTTTAATTATTTAAATTTATACCACGTTTTTTGTAGGTTTTTGGTAGTTGCTCAATTGTAATGCCTTTTGTCTATTGTCGCACAGACTCGTTAATTTTTATCCTTTCTCTTGTATCCTGCAGTGCTTCATTAAAAAAATCGGATTAAACATTGAAGGTCATTGGAGATAAGATGCAACCCTATCTTACACCACCTTGTATATCAATATCTTGTGGACTTTTTGCTGCCGGTATAAATATACACTCAATCATAGAACTTTATTATCTATTCTAGTAGATTTTAATATTTTAAGCTATGTGTGACTCTGTCGAAAGGCTTTCCAAAATCAATAAATCCTATGAATACGTCTACATTAAGTCCACATTGACATCGCGTAATATTTATAGAATGTATCATAAGTCACCGGGGTTTACATTTATAATGGCTTTTGTCGAAGCTAATTTTTATATTCTGGACACTTATCCATCTTTGACACGTGCTAGGAATTGTCATAATTATCATAAAATAGGAAGACTATTCCTGGATGTAAAGCATCCAAGGATCGTCTAACTCCTCTCGATGGAAATGGATCCAGAGAACTAAAATTGAAACCATTTATCTATCGATCAGAAACTCCTCGTGCCATGAAAGATATTGAAGTTGAACCTCGATCAATTCTGATGTTGGACAATGAGACATCCTCTGGAACTTGAGACACTGCACTGATTTTCCCGTTAAAGTGGTATTTTACCTCCAAATACCACTTCTATCTTACAACCTATGAATTAAGGCACAATAGGAGCCTTCAATGCCTATTATTTAAGAAAAACGATGCGCCAACTCATTGAAGAAACTGATGGAGGTGATAAAAGAGATGATCAGACACAAGCGTGAAATGATATTTAAAATATCATTAAAGAAATCAGACTAATAGCCATATCTGAAGGCATCGAAGGTGTTGATGTAGATGATATTCAGACGTTGTTAAAATCACACAGCAAACCCTTGACTAATAAATAGCTGCAGGAAATGGACTGCCATACGTTCCTAGTAATAGATGTATCCAAACCTGTTCCCGTGCGAAAGTTGAGTGTAAAAACCATTGAAAAGGCTCTTTCACTTCACAACCAATGCATGGAGTTATTAAAAGAGAACGACGAAAATTACGAGCGAGTGAGTGCTGCAAAACGTGGTTGTAATGCATTACTTGACATTTATCGGCCAATTTTACACAATAAACGAAGAGAGGCCAAACAAAGGAATCTAGATTCATTTTTGAAACGCGGAACAAAATGAATTAACTTTTAAATTATTTAATATATTCCATTTTTGGTATTTATAATGTTCAAATCAAAACCCCGGGGGCTAGCTGTGTTTTATTACGTCTTTGTTGAATTTTCTGGATCACTCTGATTTAGAAATTACTCTTTAACCCTTTCAGTGCGGCGCGCATGTCGTACATGCGCGAGATTTTTTCGAACTTTAACTTGTCGTTACATGTAAACTAGATGGAGTTAAGTGATGGTGGAAGTGACACTTTACTTACCTATGTTTTATTTTATTTCATGGAATTTATTAATTTAATGCGATATATCCTGCATTGAATAAATACTTATAAAAACAAATAATATAAATTTCAATCCAACTGAAATAACATTAAAATTAACCAGTGTCGTGGTTTGACACTGGGAGATTTTTAGAATCATTATAGAATTTGTATATGGATAAGTGATGCTTTGAAATCTTGCTGTTATGCCATCAACTTCTTTACAATCAGCCTCTGGACACCATAACAATTCATAAAATTAAGTACTTTGGAAATATGATTCATGAATCAGATAATCGTCTTCTGCAGACTATCACGGAGGGAAAAGCGGAAGGTAGACGGTAGTTGGAATGAATGACGCTATCTGGATGATAAATACAAAGACTAGTAGATCGTCTACGTCCGAAAACGGACAAAGCACTTTTAATAACTAATAAGAAGATTTAAATTTCCAATATCTAAATCGATACCTGTGTAGAATATTGTACATAATAATTATTATGTACAATATTCTACAATGAATAATTAATTATATAATTCATAACAAAATAATTTAATATTTGCTTTCTGCAAAAGCATGCTAGGGTCAAAGACATTCTGACGCAAGTTATTTGTTCTCTAGGAAAGGGACATCCGCTGAATAATTCCCTTATATGTCCTTGCCAGAGTGATTTCCACACAGTTTATGATTATCTTTTTAAAAATGTAAAAATGACAATAAAATATTTCTGGTAAAAAAAATCGTGTAATGAGAGATTCCGCAAATCCAGCGGATTCCAAGGATCCTGATTTTATTTCTAATGGAATGTTCAGACAACCATATATCTAAATATTAAACTCTGTATAAGTCGTTGAATACTCGGAAATATTATAATGTCACTGTCATTTTTCTAAGCAGTTGCATGCTGTATACGATGCAGAATACGATATGCAAATTCGTCCCGTGAAATCGGACACATTTCGTCAGTTCATTGAATTTATCAACGGCGTGCCTTTTCATCTTTGAGTGGTTTCATTAAAAATTTGTCGTTATTTAATCGTGTCGACGATAAGATTTATTCCCCGGCTCGGCTTTGTCCGAAGCGCACCTCCTGCGGGACTCCCCACCACATTTTCGCTGTATTCGCGAAATCATCTGCCACTTTTCACTTAATCACTCTTTTAACTTCCGCCCGGAGCGATATTCTGTGAAATAATAAGCCGGGGATTTTCCGCGAGACTCAACTCTCAAAGAAAACCAGATAAATTCACGGACGCCTTTTGTACCTCGTCGGAAAAGGTACCAACACCTTTCTTCCTTTTAATTAATATTATTTTTTTCGCTCTGACTCTGAATCTTGGACTATTGTCTTCGTAAAAGATTATTCAAGTAAAAAACGTACTTTTGAATTTCAGCCAAAATAAATAATTATTTAAAAAGTAATGCTGTATATAATCTAGAAATGATGACGGATGGAACCTTTTTTCCAAAAAAAAATAGATAGAATATAAATTAAAAATAAATAATGTCACTTCATGCTGATAATGCAAATTTGCATTTTTATTAATACCCGGTATTGCAAAATAATTATTGCCTCATTATAATTAGAGGCATGTTTAATGTATAACAAATTAATGGACCAAAAGAGGTGAGTTGTCAGGGTGTAATAAAGCGAAATTAATTTGGCTAATGCAAAAAATATATTTCATACGTAAAACTATGAGTTTGTCAGTAATTGCAGTACAATTATATTCAATGAACACGCTAATGTCAAAATTATGAATACAGTCAAACCCTGGATTGCGAATAACTTAGTAAGCGATTGTTTTGCAAGATGGGCATTTTTTTAAATAAATTAGGAAATACTTGCTTTATAAAAAAAATTATGCAATGTGACCAAAGGTATACCTAATGGTTTTAAGCCTAACATATCGTAAACTTCCATAAGATCATCAATAAAATCTATTATGGGATTAAAAATAGAAATCTTAACCCTTAGAGACAACGTTTATGGTCGTTTTTGTAAAATAATTATTTGAGAAAACCGTGGTACTAGAGATGACAGGAAAAATATGGTCAGAACCTTGCGATCAAGAGAAGAAAAAGATGATAGTATTATACTTTTTTTACCCATTTAACTACTGAACAATGATATATTGATTTTTGTATTGCAGATAAATGTATCAGCAGTTAAAGGGTTTAATTAAAATACTAAAATACTATGAATCATGAAGATGAAAGCTTTGTAGATAATTAGTAGCTTGATAATTTACATCACACATCAGCTTATTTGCTGAGTTTAGAGATGAAATGTCTTTAAATTCCCAGGGTCCCGTGACTGGTTTCAGGATTGAGGTTTTTTTCAATAGTTCATAATAAATAAAATTTTATTATTTTAATATCTGCAATTTCCCTCCAGTGATTTTCTTTAAATGTTACGGAAGTATTCTATAGATCTATTAGTGATTTTTTAATAAAATGAAACCCAGTTTTTTCATTTATGAATGGACTGTAATAAATAAACGTAATTAGAGGGAAAACATAGATGCGGGTTTAGAAAAACTTACTAAAAAAAAACGGAATTATAAAAACTGAACGCAAATAGCGGGAAAGCGTGAGTTCCGGGCAAGTAAATACGGGGTTTCGCTGTACTTGATTTTAAAAATATAAATCATTCCAGCATATTATATAGGTTATTTCACCTATTTTAACAGTCTAATATAAGTGAAGATTTTTTCCATGTTCATATCTAAAAAGTTTTTGTAAATCTTCTAAAGATTTTCACAATTTTTTTGACTTTATTTACTGTATCGTTGATTTAAATCAATCCCAAACTTTGTCAGGGTCCCCGAGATCCCGGAATTAGATTCCCTAGGCATGTGGCAAAGAAAAAATCCCTAGGATGATAGAAAATATATTCATTTGTTTAAGAAAATGCCCTGTATTCTGACAAATACAATAAATTGACTACAAATACAATTAGTAAAATATATGATTTTCTTTTTTGGTACCCCTTATATTTATTTTTTGTATAGTCTGATCAACACCACGGAAGCACCGGTTCATTTATTATTTCTTTACGTAACAAATCTGCAAAAAAAACCTAAAATAATTGTTATTTATCGGTTTCATTTTCCGAATAACACAATTGGCAGCAACAAAAAGGCACAGGTTTGCCGGGATCGGCGCACCTCACCACTAATCAACCCTTTGAAATATTAAAAGCCAAAATATCGGGGGTGCCGCTTTATGTTGACTTTTGAATGGACCCCCGTGTTACGGCCGGTTACCCGCCACATCCGGCCGCCTTGCCGACGCAGTTTCCCTACAAACCGGATGTGGATGGCCCCTTTCCTTTTTGCCGCCGAATTTCCCGCCTTTTGTGTCCGCGGGCCTGGAAGGCTTTGACGGCGGCCGCATTGTTCCAGGCCCGGGACAAAGCGTCGCCTCACGTGTGCAACTCCTCAATGTAGCTTCGATTACATTACAACCGGGAAATTGGTAAAGTAAACAAGACTCCGATCACAAATTATATTACATACGCTCATATGGCAAAGAATTTAAGATAAACATTGAAATTTTCATACTGAATATGGAAGATGACAAGGCAAGCGAAATATATTTTAAAGCAGAACTTTAATCTATCGTTCTCACTCATTGGCGGGTTTAAATGGATGCTTATGATGTTGAAGCATCAGACCTTCCGTTTTAGACAGTTTGAGGCCTCAAAGAGATCCCTGATGATTGGGAGCCTCAAAGAAGCCCCCATTATATTATAGAATTTAGCTTTGTTTTCTTTTTTAGTTAAAAAAGTTCAAAAATTTTACATTTTGATTGAAAGCTATCTTAGATCGAGATTAAATAATGTACTGTTAGAAAACTGCGTGAGAGTTGTGACGTCAGTATCTGCAAATACATATATCAATTAATCGCAAAGAAGCAATGCCAAATTTGTCATTAACCTAGCCGTGCAGATGGGGTCTATTTGGGACTCTTAGTTTTTGATTTTTCTCGAATAATTCATGTAATATGAATCCTACATATTTCAAACTTTTTGTATTTGCATAAAAATTATAAATAATAATTTACTTTATTGTCCACAATTGCGATGTTTTTTCTCGCTCGCATCTGTAACGATATGCCAAATGTGAGTCTAAGGTATACTAGTGACACGTGATGAATTTAGCGATCATCTATCGGTGGCCTGTCCTCAGTGTGCGGTGGGACATTTTCGAGTGTGCGTGCCATTTACGCGTCATATTGATTAGTTTAAAAATCCAAATTATGAACCATGTCGTAAATAACATCTTGGAATGCTTGGGTCGATTTTCTCTTATAAATAGACCCCCTTCGGACGACGCGTTTGGTTTCGAGCCACCGTGACGGATCGGTTAAAAGAGCATAATCAGTAAAATATTTAATATATATATATATATATATAAACATTAATGTGTGAAGAATGTAAAATTTGCCTTAAAATCCGTCATTTAAATATAGATTAAACTGCACAGTATTTATTCCAATTAGCCAAAAGCTAACAGACGAAAATAACAGAGCTTTTGCAAAAAGTAGAGCATATTTTTCTGAGATGCTGTTAAAAAAATCTCAGTTAATATTTTAATAAACAGGAAACCCTCCTATAATACAGTATCCAAAAACATGGTTCTGCTGTAGCACACAAAAATAGAATATTTTTTTTGTCAAGATATTAATTAATAATTGATTTATTTCCGTATTTTTTTATACTAAGTTTATTTTGTTAATAAGAGATAATTTGAGTTCAACACTTAGTGTTTGTATTATCATATCTAGCCCGTTGTAAAAAAGGTTTCTAACCCCTGGACTAAACCGTTGCGCTCGTGTGCGTTACTTTTGATTGAAACTTGGTTGAGTTGCGAATCAGTCTATGTATATGTTATATAAGGGCCTCGGTTTTTATTTATTTATTTATTTGATTACGATGGATGGCATAACAAAAAAAATCCAAAGCTCCATTCACCCATATAAGATTCTAAAGATTCTGATGTTGTAATTCCCAGTATTAATTAATTCCAAAAAGGGGATAATTGGTCTCTTTCTCTTACATGCCCACAGTGTTAAAAAATCTCTGAATTTATAATGTTATAACCCATCTGTCACGGCTGCTCGAAAACAACCGCGTCGTCCGAGGGGGGTCTCCCAGAGACCTAGAGCATTACATGTCAACAAGATATTGATAAAATCCTCATAAATATATTTTTTTTATAAAAATGTACTATTCTAAGAATAAAAATAGTTATTCATGATATGCTTTATAATTTGGTCGATATTTTAGATTTGTTTACTAATCAATGTGAAACGTAAATGACAAACGCTCTGGGCGATGTCTCGCCGCAGACTGAGCTCTTGCAGCATGTGTCAATCGCACGTGTCATTCGCATTCGGCAGATCGTACCACATGCAAGCGAGAAAAATATCGCGCGCGCAGTAACAGAAGCGAGTATTTTGCAACTGCAGAAAATAAAGGACAATGATATTTATTCTTTAGACGTTTTAGACTTATTCAAAAAACTTGTGCCATGTAGGATTTATACTAATAGAGTTATTCGAGAAAAATAATAAGAAAAGAATAATAAATAAGGTTAAATAGATATTGGTTAATCGTTTTTTTGCGATCTTACATCGTTAAATTACAGTTTGTTTCAAACATTTGTCAGTAAATTCTATATTTTTTACTTGCAAGGGAATGTACCCATTGTAGAATTATTAATTAAATAGTATTTTCTAATCTGAAAACATATTTTTTTATTATATGAATAATAAGAAATGATTTTTTTCTCTACGATATTTAATACCAGACAACATAATGGCCGTTGTTAGCACATCATAACTTTTACCGAAAGGTTAAAAGCTTCATTCTATTTTCTTTCGAAGGCGAATATTTTCCAGTTTAAAAATTGGTAAATTTTTGTTATAGTTTTCATTGTTGAAATTAAAAGTACGTGTGCAAGACCCTTTGACAAATCGTTGCGAAATTTTTGTGAGAAAAATGTGTATATGAATAATACGGCCGTTACTTTGACGGATCGGGGTATACTTGCAAGTACGTGCAACACAAAAATCGCGTGGAGTAATCAAAAAACGCTGGCAGGGTTAATTATAGCCCCGGCGGTGGTCTGGCACCGCGGGGGTCGTAAACC
Organism: Philopotamus ludificatus; assembly: GCA_022495035.1. NCBI lineage: Eukaryota > Metazoa > Arthropoda > Insecta > Trichoptera > Philopotamidae > Philopotamus > Philopotamus ludificatus. Next base: position 41,532 of record JAGXCT010036906.1, on the reverse strand, counting down.
GGCCCCGCAAGGGTTAATGCCCACAACTAAAAATATTTTCAAACAAAAGCCTCCCGTTTTTAAATCATTCACAGTACACCCCCTCGATGTATAGAATGTTAGGGGTGTACATATTGAATGTGGCATCGATTTTGAAAAAAGAACGGGACAATAGGATCCGCTTTGAATTATTATGTTTTTAATTTTTCCGACGCCGCCATATTTAAAACTGTCAAGTTTTAAAGAAATTCTGTCGATTACATTGATAATTTATAAAATCTGCATTTATTAGACTGCAAAATATTCTAGTTAATATTTAAAATGGCGACTTTTTTATTCAATCGTTTTTAATAAATATTCAAACGTATCTGTAATTTTATTTATTTTAAATACTTTATTCATTATTATTTTATGTATTATAATAATTTTGAATATAAAATTAAATTTTCCGTATAATTTACAATTTCTTTAATAAATTTTCCGTCTTGGCATGCGGTTTTTTGTTAAGAGTTTCCCTCTCTTGGCCATTGCTAGCATTGGACGTATATCTTCTACCCGGTTGGTATCGGATTTTATCCTCCCGACTGTGTCCAGGCAAGTGAGAGGGGGTTTATCTCGGTATTATCTCGGCGTTATCTGATTATAACGAGTCACAAGTGACAAGTCGCAAATGAATATTAACCTTCTCGCGCAAAAGCAATCCTTTCATCATGGGAAAGACCTCCTCATAGAGGTTTTCCCCCTAGAAAGAAGGAAGAGGAGCGAAAGTATTGAGACAGATAAGGGTTTTCCTTCCCAGGGCGTACTGGAATTTCGGAATTAAACTGAGAGCTTCTACAATATCCTGCATATTTTCAGTCAAGATTTTCATTAAAAAAAGGTTAAAAACATGCAGGAAATATTTGTAAATATTATATATAGTTGCATTAAGAGCCCAAACACAATTTTCCAAATAAGAGAAAAAAAACATAAAATCAGTGAAAAATTATAGTAAAAACTTTCAAATACATTCAAGATAATATCCAGAAAATGTATTATAAATTAAGTGATGTTTGTGGAACAGTATCATTAAAAAGGAAAAAACAAATACAAACCCAATTTTCCAAAAAATCAAAAAAATATAATGCTATCATTGACTTCTCGCAATGAAGTCAATGATGGCGAAACCTTGTCTAATATTTATTCACGCTTCCTTAAATGAATCAGTATAAATAACTTATAACCCTGATTTAAAAAATATTTTTTTTGTATATTAAATCCATTGATATCCGAGAAAAATCACTCGTATAACTATGTCATCCCCTAAGTCAAATTATATATTTTTCTCTTCACATTTAACAAAGATGTATTTTTTTACATGCTTTTAAGATAACACAATCTACTCAAATAAACAAATACGAATTTTCTACACGATTTTTTATATCACGATGATGTTTTTTTTTAATATAGCAGACCAATATTTTTTTACACGGTTTTTGTTAGAACGGTTTTACCATGTAATTACGCGATTTACGTAATTAATCGTTTCCCTAAATAAAATAAATTAATTCCGCTACATACGCAAACGTCAAGTGAAAACAATGTCTCTTTCTAAAATATTTTTTTTTGTTGATAAAAATACATTTTTAGCACGATTATTATTTGTCGTCGTTATTTTGACGACTTCGTGCTAAAATAACAATGTTATTTTGTTTATTTGCGAATTCTACAGGCCAAAGTTTAACGTATGCTTTGAAAAAACCGCAGATTTTTTTTGTAACTTATCTGGTACGAATAAAAAAACACGATGTATATCTTTTTTTTTATAGTTTGCCATTTTTTTTAGATTCAAGATGAAATTCTTGATTGTGTTGGCGTGTTTCCTCATCGCCGCTAATGCCTTATCCTTCTTTGACATCGTCAAAGAGGAATGGAATACATACCGTAATAAACCTATAGTTTATGCATATATTTTTATTTTTAATAAGATCGAAATAGATTTCCACATTGAATCGTGTCTAATTATTCGAAAACAATATGCTGGTGTATCCTCTACCCTGTTAGTATCAGATTTTAGCCTCCCGATTGTGTCCAAGCAAGTATGCCTCGGTATTCGTTTTCTTCTTCTCAATGCGCTATCTGCTTATACCAAATCACAGGTGACAAGTCGCAAGTGATTATTTACCCTGTCGCGCAATAGCAATCCTTTCATCAAGGGAAAGACCTACTTAGAGAGGATTTCCCTAGAAATAAGGAAGAGGAGCGAAAGTATCGAGACTACATCTATTATCGGTCAACAGATTAGGGCTTTCCTTCCCAGGGGATACTGGCTCTGTGGTAAAAATATCCGTTAGAGCCAGATATATATAAATGCATATATACATTCATATTAGAGTTGACTAGGGGTCCAAATGAACATTGATAAATACCCAAAAAAACAGTGCAAAAATCCGTACATGTTGATGTACACATATTCTTGTGTGCATAAATAAATTTAGTCTTTCTCTTTAATTTCTCACCACAGAGCCAGTATACCCTGGGAAGAAAAACCCTAATCTGTTGACCCAATAATTGGTCGTCTCGATAGTTTATCTTCTCTTCCTTCTTTCTAGGGGACCTAGACTCCTCTCTGAGGAGATCTTTCCCATGATGAAAGGATTGCTATTGCCTTGGGGCTGTGTCCTTGAAAGAAAGACCAGGCAGTAGACAAGCCCTCTCTTGCACCGGGCACGGTCAAGGAAGGGTAAAATCCAATACCAACATGATACATCCAATGCCAGCAATGGCCAGAAACTCTTTACAAAAAACCGCATACCAAGACGGCTCGGGTCCCCGCGGTATGGACACGAAAAGGGAGCCCTCACGTCACGTGTGAGACTCAGGTTCCTTTGACCTCGACTACCATGGAGAGTTTGATAAGGCCCATGCCCTCAGCGAGTGAGAGCCTTGTGGCTGGCAAATAATGATAATAATACATTTATATACATATTTTATCAGGGGTGCATTATTTTATATATAAAAAAATTTATATATATTTTTTTTTTACAAAGGTTTCGGAACTCTTTCCCTGCAGACAGAACCTAGGTCGTGCAAACCCAGTTAGGCAACTCGCAAAGATTTGGGACGACAACAAAACACCCCTTCGGCCCCCATGCTGACTCGGCTGATCAGGTCCCCGGGGCTGGAGAAAATTCTATCCGACAATTTAAATATTTGTACTCTGCATACGTCATCAGACGAGCAAATAAAATATGTATGTCGGCGATGTGACTGCAAAATAATTAAGTAGGTCGAAATATTTCGCGTGGCGTTCATAAATCAGTATTTCAAGGTGGCGCGATAATAACACGGTATCGCATTCTCGACCTGCCCGAAAGGCAAAGACAAGACTCTACCATGGCTATAATTAAAAAAGTAGAGTGCTAATTATTCATTTATTAAAATAGGCATTTGTATCGTGTCTTTTGCAATCTGCGGCTGTTCCCCGGCCAGGGTGGGGCCAGTTGTAACGTGGCACAATCACGCAAATACGTAATAAAAAGCGGTGCCTCACAATAAATGAAGCGTAGCAACCAGCCAGCAGGTGACTACTGGGGGAGGGGAGGGGGCGAGGGCGCAAAGTAACCCTGTTGACTTTTAATTACTTAACATTTTTCACATTTGAAGTTTATAAAGTCGTTTGGTGGGCGAAACTTTGAATTTCGTTAAAGGAATGCCGGAAGGTCGGTTAGAGGCAGAGTAAAATAAATAAGCAACAATATTCTATAATTTATTATTTAAAACTGTATGTATTTTTATTTTAACAATGAATTTTAAAGCATCACTCACTCATTTAAACGTCATATTAACACATTCCGGTCCCCCCGAGTTTTGCGTTGGGCCGGGCGATTTCGCGGAAAAAATAGCAAACGTTAAGTACTTCAGTTAAATCGATGTAACTCTGATAACATTTAAATTACGTCAATATTTTTTTTTGTGTTCAAAAAGGTTATCTCTATGTAAAAAAAATAATAGTTTAAAACTTCTCAAAGTTTGGTCTGCGTATCAATGAAATATAAATGATTTTGGTTTAAACATCAGCGCCAACGAGGACTCGAAAACGCGTCCCCCGTACTTCTACGTTGCCGCGAGGACGCGTTTTCGAGTTCTCCGGACCGCAACGTGTTAAGATGCGACGGTATGACTCACAATCACCCCCTGAATCATAAAGAATTCATATATTGTATAAGAAGGTATCCGTGTACTATAGTAAAACCTGTTTTTGTGCAACTTATTCTATGCGGATATGAAAAAAGTAAGAAATTTGAATATTTCTATACACATGTATTGCAATTATATCGGTGATCGGTATCGAATCTTTTTAAAAAGTGGGTCAAATTTTAGTTTATTATTTTTATAATTTAATACAAGCCCGTGGCTCAGTCAGTGGGATGAGAATTATGAGATTTTCATTTCCAATAAAAATTAATGAAGATGTCAAGATTTATCATAAATATTTTAATACATTCAAACGTGTAGAACAGTAAAAAGTCTGATCAGCGAGTCATAGTTTCACCATCACTGCACTATATAAACTTACATTATCGATTGGTGTTACCTACACGCCATGACAATGGTTAACATTTAAAAAAAAAATACATTAGCTATTAGCCATTAGCTCATTATTTTTTTAACATTAAAATATACAATATATCTTTGTTTTTAAATATTTAAACATATACATATGATGTATAAATAATAGAATTGATTTATTATCTGACAATAAAAGAGTGGCTCGTCCATTTATAGTTTGATAAATATTATTAAGATACAGGGTTGATTGTTTCTTAGACTCACATTCACTCCCTGATCAGTGTCAATTTAATATGTTTTGATAATCAAGTACTATAGTCAGTTCTCGACTTACGACGGTGTTTAGCTCCACAACATTCATCGTAAGTCAAGGACTGGTTGTATATAAACTCAATCCCGTTTAATTAGATTTATTTTCACTTACATACAAGCTACACACATTCACCCCCTGTTATATACATACATATATCCGATCTTTCTTTTACGAAATCAAGTAAAAATTATTAATTTTTGATAAATCAATAATATTAATAATTCCCTAATAAAATAAGGATGGTAATTAAATTTATTAAAAACTTTTCTTAAAAAATGTATTACATGTACTTGTATGATTTTTGATACTATTATTCAACATTAGGTTAAATTAGTACGTTCAGTCAGTCAGTAAAAATAATAAATGAGTTTTGTTAACCTACATTATCAAATTGATATGTGTAACCTACAAGCCATGACATTATAATTCATTTTAATATTATTTCAGTTGGTTTGAAATTTATATTATTTATTTATAATTATTTATTCAACGAAAGATAAATGTAATTAAATTAATTAATTCCAACGCGCCAACTACCTACATAAATATTTTTATAAACATGAGGTACATATTAATATGTATGTTACTTACAAGCCATACTACTATACATACTTTAATACATATGTTTTTTTATCTCTTAAAATATATATTATATAATAACATCAAATGTTCGATGTTATGTGTATGTAAAACATATTTAATATATAAATCGAAAGAAAATGCAGTCAAATTTCCATCAATCCATGACGATGTATATTGAACAAATAATTCGATATGTCTTCCATACATATATCAATATTTAATTAAATGTCTATTTTCTGAGACTGACATATTTCGATGGATCCTTCACAAAAGGGTAGATTTATTTTTGATAATTCTACTTCAGAAAATTCAAATTTTCGTCTGAGGAGGCCAAAGCTTGCTATTCGAGTCACTGAAAAATATACTTGCGTATATTTATATCTCTCAATATCTGCGTTAACCGCAATAATGGCCATTGAAATAAACAACTCAATAAAACAATTTTTAAAGTATACGGACGTGGCATTAAAAATCATTTTGCCGATAACGAAGCGAATCGATGTCGTTAACGAGGCAAAAACTTATTTTTGGTCGTTAACTCTGTATACACGAATAATAATTGTCATGGTTTTTTGTGTGTATTTTTTTCCGCGGTTCCAACACTGTCGTCATGGATGCCAAAATATGAAAAGAAATGCATTATTAATATAAATAAATATATTGTTTGGAATACCTGTTATCGCACACGGCAATTAATCACCAAAGTCCCCATTCGCAGTAACGCCTATCGCTTACAAATCTCACAGAGTTACTAATTACGCTAGATTTGTCAAAGTAACGTGATGTTCAACCATAAAGCTCAGACTAATGCTTATTTTTTCCCCCATAAAACACATGGATGCCAATTTGTTTCGAATCATAGCAAACGCTTTATTGTGAAAAATGCGCGTCTGAAGGTTAGCGACGTGGATGGACCCATCAATCAGACGCACAATCACGTCGACGGCAATCGATCGCAGCAATCGAACGGCGACATATTGCGGCCGCGACTTTTAAATTAAAAATCGATAGTTTCGAAGATGCTAACAAAGAAATATCGTCTCCTTCGGCGCCATCCGCAAGACAGATAGCTTATGCTAATTTTTCGCGGTATATTGCAGAAATAATGAGCAGCTCAAATACATTTAGTTATTCAAACACGAACTTCCGTAGCCCACGTTCCGTTGGAAGTGTATTGTAATTAAGCGATACCAATTTAATATCCGGTATTCGCGTGGTCACGGGAACCACCGCATTACCACCCCTACATTTACAACTTTAAATACACACCGTATACGTACACAAACAAACACGTGATTAAATATTATATTTTATGTACGAGGTTTGATAAGAAGATATGCGGATTTTTTTTTAATTTTGCGAGCTTGTTTTGGCACACTTGGCATTGTCGTATCTTGACGTTAATAACCATATTGGATGCTTACTTGCATACGTGCATCCAATATGCTTACTTTAAAATTTTTCCTTGAGAAAAGTATGGAACGAAGAAATTTTGCTTAAATAGTGGAATAAACTACAAAACTGTATTAACCGATCCGTCACGACGGCTCGAAACCAATGCCGTTGGCCGATGGGGTCTATTTTGTATGAAAATATACCCCAAAATAAAATTGTTGATAAATAATTCATAAATTCTTCGACAATAACTTGACATTTGTTTTAAAAATGGATTTTTCTAAGAATAAAAATAGTTATTTATGATATCCTTCATAATTTCGTTAGTATTTTGGATTTTTTTACTAACTAATATGACCATGTAAGCGACGAAGTTCCACCGCAACTAAGGCCCGCTTCCGGCTCGGCGCATGTGGTTTCTCCACTTGCACAGCAGGATATTTTTTCTTCCTCGCACTTGCTCATGCGCGATATTTTTTCTCGTTCATATTCGGTACGGAGCGATCAAAAACATGCCACCCGTGCTAATGGAGAACAATACTGTTGATTTTATTTTCTTTTCGTAGTTGCGGACAATAAAGATCAATGATTATTTACATTTAGACTTTTTCAGACAAATACAAAAAAGTTTAGGACATGTAGGATTTATATTAAAATAGTTATTCCAGAAAAATTGGGGTCCCAAATAGACCACGTCTGCACGGCTTGGTTAAAATGTAGTTTTTTCCGTGTTTTTAATAAATAAAAAAAGCTTTTACGAGTGGTACAAACGTTTCTTAAGCGTGAAGACATCTTAAATGCCCCAGCACATCGACAACCAATGCCAGCGTCGAAAAAAGTGAAGAAAATGATTATTGATAATCGCTGATAACCACATTTAATTATTGCTGGCTTCCTTCCGCTCGACCTTGAAATCCAGTGAGGACTTTCGATCAGTGGCAGGAGAGGTGGGATTCCTCCCCCAAATGGCAGACTTCCTATGTCTTATTTCCTGATATTAGAGCAGGCTAGATCAAGGTTGGTTCTTCCCAGACCTTTGAGTCAGTCAATTCTTGACTGGCAATTTAATGCCTAAGCTTAAAGAATCTAGCCTAGTAGCATCTTCGCACTATTCGTGTGAGTTCGTCTGTTCGGATTACAATCACCTTCTGTGGTCCTATCCTCATCTGAGCGTCGCGAACACATGGACCTGGTCAAATTAAGTTTAGCAAATTGAACAAATTAAGTTTATTTTTTAAGATCACGTGTTTCAAGGAAAAAACTGCTTGTGTTCCCCTAGCTGGTATATACAGTGTGAATGGATGGCAAGGGATGAAACTGATTGTGTCAGACCCTTCTTTAGGCCGGCAGATTAACGTTATACGCATTAGTAAAAGTATAAAATTGCTAAGGTTGTGGCATTGCTTATATCCGAATGAGTAAGGTTTGTAACTCATCCTGTAGTTGGGTGGCTAAGGATTGGACGCCTAAGGAGCCGTGTCAACTTAGCCCGGGATAATCGTATCTCTACATACATCTCTACATTGATGACAGAGATACTAACAGGTTTTTTTCCACCAAGAAAACAAAGTTTCCTTATGTGATCATCCTGCGGTGTCCATCTCCGCGTTTTTTATAAAGTGGTAATGACGAAGAGATTTCGTTATTTTTTTCGAAAGTGAACATTTTTTTTTCTTCGGGTGCTCGTAAGATATATGTCCTTGTTTTTTCTCCATATAAGTTTTAGACGAGTTGCAACAATTCTGGTGCTCTTAATCCGGTTCAGTTGCGAATATTGTGGAGCTACGACATCTTACTTTTTTCCAACCACCGTTTGCCTTCTACTTTTTCCTCCATGATGCTCTGTAGAAGACGATATTTTGTTCCTCGAATGATGTGTCCATGATACTCAATTTTACTAGTTTTAATAGATCTTTGACTTAATCTTTGTCTAGAAGCTCCTGCACCTTGTGAAGACGTTTGTATTGACGAGTTCCGTCTATTGAATCTTAGACATTCTTCCATAACACCACAGTTAAAATGATTCCAACCGATGTTTGTTTGCTATTGGTTTGTTCGCAGCCATGCAAAAGAACAGAAAGGCCACACTTAGCACTGCAGGGCTTAGAAACGGATGTTCAAGGAAAGTCGGCGACAATATAATATGTTATTCATTTTGATGAGAGCATTCTTTGCAAGAGAACGCTACCTCCGAGTAAAGATACACAAAGACCACGACAACTTACTGGTAAAGGTTGAACTAGAAATGTATTAAACGATCGTTGTGATTAAGCACATAAGCAATTTTAATGAATAAGGTCCGATCGTTCAAATGAAGTCTCTCAAGGAGCTAAAACCAAAAAGAGCTCATCAATTTCAATCTAATATAAAAACTATACTAACTATTCTACATCGATTAAATAAAGCAAAATATAGAAAAACTCATGATAATTGAAGCATGCTCACACTTTACCGATTATTCGAAAACTTTTGGCTAAAAAACCACATCTATATTGGGCAATAGCGTTCATATTCACTAGACACGAATACCAACAACGTCTTAAACATAACAGAACGACTTTTTGCCAACATTGATAAGATTAAAAAAATCGCTGGCACAAGTGCACGATGTGTGAGATGAAGAACATTGATGAATATTTTTTTATATCATATCTTATCCAGATTAATAAATAGTTATTAATTGATTTCAATGCACCATTTTGCTTAATAAGAGCATGGTGCAAACAATCGAAAGTATTCAATAACTCTATATATAAATCATTATCAAGGTCTTTGGCATTGGACGAGATGGCACAGATCCAAGCCATCGCCACTTGGCAAATTCGCATGTGACGCGTGTTAAATTTACGCTAATTAGCATAACACTGTGTCGCCACTGTGTGTCGCCACATGTCGAAAAATCTGTTTCAGTCAAGAATCAAGTTAATGTCACAATACTTGAATTATTCAGCACGAATGGACCGTATGAATATATTAAATTAGATAGATATCCAACTTGACTAATTTATGAGTAAACTATCTGCCGGATCTTATATTTTCTTTTTTCGGGGAAATAAAAGGAAAGCGCAAGAAGCCTAATTGGGAATAATTGAGGTTTTCCTGCCGCTATATGCTTAGGGCTCCATCGAAACTTTTTTTTTTGGTACTGTTAACGATTCTAACTTGTGTTTATTCATTTTTAATATATATAATCTATATACGCAATTGATTTTTCAATGGCTTTCGCGATCCAATAAATATCACTTAATTGCTTTCGACGCAAGTTCGCAAAGTTGGCATGGTTATCGCAACACGTTATTGGTAATTGAATTGTTATTCAGCGGTGTAAGTTTAGCGCATTGTGTACAATCGAGTGGAATTTCAAACTTACACACACACATGCCACACACAATATGCCGGAAAATTAGGTAATTTATTTCGTATGCCAGTTTTCCAAAACCAGGTGTGTCTCATTGGTCGTCGGGGAAATGCATGAAATATCTTTGAGACAATAAAATTA
>JAGXCT010036906.1:0-30084 GCA_022495035.1 Philopotamus ludificatus | reverse complement strand
TTTGTGTGTTTGAAATTTCAAGGTCTTTAGCCCTTGGGTCGCTGGACAGGCCATATTTCTTATTATCCAAAACAGTTGTTTTTTATAAACTCCGAATGTTGAGGAACGTCGTAAATTAAATAGAACAATGACGACATCACACCAGTAAGAATTATTCATCAAAAAGAAAACATCCTACAAATGAGAAAATATTTGAAAAAAACAATACATAAGAAATAAATAAATTATTAAATAAATCAATTAATTCTTAAATAATTCACACTCAATAACTAAAATGTTTCGAATAAATGGTTTTATATGCACTAGCCGCTTCTGCCGAAATTCTCCCCAAGGTCTGAAGTATCTGACCAAGTAAAAATATTTAAAAAAGACGGTTATATAAGTTACAGCCGATCAAACGCGTAGTGCCGGCTAGCGTTTGATATGCGCGCCCCGGACATACACAAATACGCTTTTGACGTGGAATCTACGTCCCCCGCAGGCAATGTGTTAATACAAATTTTTAAAAGATTGGTTCTTATGTCATTCATACATGACGTCGTTGAGTTGGATCCTACTTTTGCGATATTTTTTATTGCATGATAAATGATTTTAATGTGCAATCTTTCTTAGTTTCTGCAAGATAAGTCAAGGTAAAAGATTTTTTTACAAAAATAGTTAAAAATTGGAGCAAAAAATGATAGCCATTTAAATACTTACATACCGAAATTATTTACAGAGCTATTGTGCTAATTTGTATTAAATAAATATAAACAATTGATTGGAAATATTTTTATTTTTCCGCATTTTGTATTTTTATATACATAAATTGAGATATTAATACACGCAAAAAATAATAAATCAGAATTAATAATATTCTAAATCGTATCACATTTAATTTTTATTTTTATAATCTTCTCATAAAGGTGAAAATAATATAAGAAATCTCTAATTTTTTTTTTGCATTTAATATTTCAATATTACATTGTTTTCTTAATTCAAATTTATCAAAAATACTAAAGTTTCTCTTAGAATAATTCATATTGCGAATTTTTTATGAAAAAAGAACTGATTTATTTTCATATTTCTTTTACATGTTATTATGAAAACTTAATTTTCAAGTTTTTTAAAATCATTTTTTAAAAAATACTCGTTCAAGTGGTTGTTGAATTCAGTTATATTTCGAAAACCTTTTCCTCTTAAAGTGTGCTCCATGGACCTGAAGAAAAAGTAATCGGAAGGAGTAAGGTCTGGGGAATATGAAGGGTGTGGCACAACCTCCCGTTTTAACTCCTGATTTTTTTCTTGCGCCATTCTTGCTTTATGAGGACGTCCATTATCGCGGTGAAGAATTATTATAATATACAAAATTGGACGATTGATTTGTATTTTCTCGTTTAATCTTTTTAATTGTTGACAGTAAAAATCTGCAGTAATTGTTTTACCCGGTTTTAATAATTCGTAATAAATTATTCCTCTTACGGGGAGTTTGATTCAGAGAAACCCGTTGCCGTTTTAGACTTATATTATCGTAAACGATCCATTTTCTTCTCCGATTAGGTGTAAAAATGGTCGGATTCTATGCCTCGACAACGAAGAGTTTCATGTATTTCTCAACTCTTTTTTATTATTTTCAGATAGTACGTTCGATGACCAAATTCTCATCCTATTTATTTCAACAAAGCTTTGCAAATATGACTGTACTTTGTAGAGGACCTTAGAGATTTGAGTCTCTGCCATGATTCCTCAATGGTCATCATCAAATTTAGAGGGTGATATATCAACTTTGGGCTATATTTTTTTACTTAAATTAAAATTAAATACATTTATAAAAAAAAATGTTAATATACTTCTCGTTTTTATTATGTATACATTAGTAAGAATGGCGTGATATATTACCTAATTAATGATATAATATATAGGTCAATGGGTCGAAAAATATTTGAGTTGTACAAAACATGGGTATATAACATATTATTACATGACAGATACATGCAAATATTAAATGTATGATGTCATTTATATTATTTATCATGACAGTCTTTGCATATCTCTAATATATATTGTATCGATTACTACGTTCTGTTCCAATCCCATAAATTCTTTGTATATTTGAATATAATGTGTTTAGTGTAGCCTGGCTCGTGCGATATCAAGCTTTTTGCACAACTGACAATATAGTTAATCAGTTTCATCAGTTCCCACTGAATGTTTGCACAAAGAGGCAGACGTCAGGAATAATTGGTTTTCAGGTGACATCAAATATTTACGTTAGCCGCCGTCGATATTTGTTTGCACGGCGTGCAAGAGGTCCGCGATCGGAGCCCTCAAATATGAATAGGGATCGGCCTCGTGTTTAACAAGTACTGAGTTTCACAGGCAATTTGAATAAGTAAATTTAGCCCATTACAATCGTGTAATGTTATGGCACCGCCGTGTAATTTCGACTATAAACATAACTTATACACGAGCCCCCATTTGGCAACAGGTCGATCCATTGTGTCGGCAATGGTAAATTCGGGAGTTCCACAAAAAGAATCGCTCATTATTCAATCGGTTCATTGATTCGGTCGATGTAATCAGCGACATTTATATATTATTCACGGGATTGCGATAAAAAACACTAAACTCTCGACAATAAATTGTCTGATTCGGTGGAGTACCACGAATTGCCCGAGCCCCAATCGAGGGCCTTGTTACGATTTATGTAGCACGGAGCCCCCTCCTCATCCGCGGGATGTAACTCGGCTCTTAATTTTATTTTTGAATTGAATTTAAGCCGAAGGATCTTTTAATAATACCTCAGATACCCATCATCGTTAACTTTTTCAGAGCGCGAGGGGAATTTCCACCGCGCAAAATTAATTAAGGCAACTCTGAAATTAATACCAAATCAACAGGTAGTTTTACCCGTTTCGGCCTCATTAAATTTGCAAATAAAAATATATTAATCATGGTGCCGCTATCCTAATTGGCCGTGTAACCTCTCATCCCCCGTCGTTCGGGCATCCCCTCCCTTACATTTTGATTCGTTAATTTTCGCGGATTTTCTGTCGAAATCGTGGCTCGTTAAAAAAAATTAATACCGACGTGGAAGCCCGCGGAATGATAACGGCAATTATCCTCATCCTGATTATTGAATTAATGAACGGGAAATAAGTCAAAGGGATTATTTTCAGGTAGAACAATAGGATATTCTGTGTACAACCAGGGATTCCCCACTTTTGTTATTCTTATTTTTAACACTGTGATACTAACCAAAATATGAGATTTTTAAAATCATTAAATATCTACAAAAACATTCCCCAGTAAAGGCTACTTATAATTAATTGAACATTAATTAAATAATATTACATTTTAATAATAAAAAGAAATATATTATTTGCCATTATTTCAAACGATTTTCCGGGTTAAATTATTTGTCACTGAGATTCATCTTAATTAATATATATTTTTTTTAAATATTCATGATTTGCGACGTAGAAAACCCAGAAAAGGGTTCTGGAAAAAAATTCTAAGGTATTCATATGCCTATTTTTTTTTATTAATTTTAAAATTTTTCCCGGGAAAAGAAGGTATTTATTATAATTTTAAAAATGCGTCAACTATATGAATGGTTGATATTTTTTTGAGATAATCTAGCTTTATTTACAATTTATTTAGAAATAATATTTAAGTTGAAATGGGCTGGAAAAGCCTGAATAAGGCTCTCGCTTTATTTTATGTTATTATCAATATATTTACTTTAAATATTTAATACCTGGAATTTGATTAAAATATTGTTAAAAAATATATTTTTTTAATTGTCAAACGATGAAATATCATTATTGTTACTATTTTTTTTTATATAAACTATTAATCCACTTTCCCTCATTTCTGAGGAACATGACCGTGCGCATGATTCCCTTATGGAGGACCATGGGCATGGTTTTCATGGAATAGTGCAGTGGTTTCCCGTTGCCTTCTGCACCGCAGAACTTTTTTTTTAATACTTTCAGAATAAAAAATATTATAAATAAATAAATAGTCAATTGGATAAACTTAATTGTTGTATAATTATATCAATATGTAGTAGAAATATTAAATATATATTATTAGAATATTAAAAAAATGTTTCCGTTTTACGATTTAACATGAAAATATATTTTCAATGGATTGTAATTAAAACACATTTTTTTAAAAAAAATACTGTCTTAAATTCTTTCTCTCTAATTAATTATGGTCGATTTAATTAAGCGTTTAAAAATAATTCTTATTTTTTTAACCTAGCCGTGCCACAAACTCTTTGGATATAAATTTGGAATAAATATTATAAATAAACAATGTCCTTTATTGTTTGCAATTGCGAAAAATTAAATAAAAAAAACAATATTTCTCTGCTATTGCAACGCGCGCAATGTTTTTTATCGCTCGCATCCGGCACGATGTGCCGAGTGCGAGTGAAACGCACCGAAAGAGCTCGGTCTGCGACTAAACATCGCCGAGAGCGTTGACCGAATTATAAAGCATAACATGAATAACTATTTTTATGTTTAGACTAATCCTTTTAAATCGATGAATAATTCATCAATATCTAGACTTTAAAGATGACAGAATTTCTACTGCATGTGTCAAAAGGATTTATCGTACTTTGGACACCTCGGTAGAAGAACCGATAGCTTGGAAAAGCTCGTCGCGCTTGGAAATTTTAAATACAGAGGATCAGAGTCAAAATTAAGAAAATTCGGACCAAAATGGTCACGATACTCAGACATGAGGGTGCTGAGTCAGCACTGCTGACTCAAGAAGTTCTTGACTTAAGTAATTAGGGTCCCTGAGCGACCCCCTTCGGACGACTATTGTCGCAGAACCCTGTATCTCCATGATAGTTAGGTTTGGTTAAGTTAGGTTAGGTTAGGTTAGGTAGGTTAGGTAAGGTTAGGTTACATTTAAAGCGCATCGGAAAATCGAAATGCTTGACTTAAGAATTACCCCTGACAAAATTTAGAAGTTAAACTGGGAGGTTTAACTCCTCAGCATATCGATTAGTTTAAAAAATTCAAAATATCGACCGTAATGACGAAGATAATGACTTTCAATTCTTATCATACATAATAATTTTTCGCTCTATAATATTTTTATCTAATTTTTACTCAAACAACTGAAATTGTTAAACTAAAATAAATTGGATATTATAGGATTAAAGCTCAAACTCTTCTATAAATAGCTGATGTATATTAATACGCCTGGAATAATGATCGAGATTTCCAAATTATTTTTATTAAAATATTTTTTCGTAAAATTCACAGATAATTTGATTTCATATAAACATTTTTGATATATTCATAAAGCATATTAGATATATTTAATAAGCCTACTCTCAGACCCCCCTTATCATTTCTCCTATATCCCCCCCTTCCCGCTGAGACGGCTCAGATTGTGCCATTCTTCTCCGAATTCGCAGACGGTCCCCCATGACGCCGCGTCACGTGATGTTAGATGTCAATTTCATTACGTCCGTGTTGTGGAAATAACAGAAGGCCTAATTAGTGGTAGATCTGATTGAGATCTCCACCAACTGTTTCCAAAAGTGGGCAATGTATGTGTGCGTACATTAGCGCAGAACAAACAACAACCAGAGATACTTTCCGGCCGGCAACTAGCAACTACAACAATATCCTCCTCACGCCATCGGGGCCGGGTTTCCGTCCCGGCTAGACTTACATTAGCTAAGCTTTATTCGATAAAGATACAGGGGACTGATAACGACTTCACACTAGACGCAGGGCTCGCTAACCGTGCGTGAGCGAACTCTGCATGTAAAGCATTTCATACATCTGAAATTTATTTCATTTCATGATTATATATTTATTTAATATACAATAGAATTTGGATTGTAAAATTTAAAAACATATTAAATTCAATAAACGAAGATTTAAAATGGGTGAAATAAATATAATATAAATTATGACTTTGAAATACAACTTTTAAGCTTAGATGCGTAGATGGGAGCTAAGAAAAGAAATATTATCTCATTACTAGATAGATTCCCTGCTCATCCAACAAAATTTAATCCTGAGGAATATAAAATTAGCCCTTTTTCCATCAAATTGTACCAGTGAATCGGCAGCCATTAGAAAATCTTACTTTATAAAATCACATTGACCTCTATATTAACATGATTACATCTGAAGTTATGGATATCGATGATATAATGGACAGTCATATTCATGTAAAACTTATTCGACGAAGAATTATTTGGCGTGGAAGAGATAAGCTTAATCCATCCAATTCCAATAAAAAAAGATTCTATTAGGAATACTGAGGGCCTTAAAAGCTACTCTACTACCATTAAAAACGTACAAGAATGAACTTTCTTATTGATCGATATTTAGATCTAAACAGCTGTAAACCAATATAGTGATTCTGTGTACCCTTTTATAACGTTCAGATAGGGACCACGCTATACTAAAAAACGCTATAGAAAATTAGGAACCCATACAAAACTTGGGGTTAGGTTCTTTTAATTGTATTTTGCGATTTGAAGCAAATCAAACATTTGACCCATTTTTATATTTATAATGACTTGGCACGTGTTTAGTTCGATAACGATAGCTCGTGCCTATAGGCGCGAGGGGGTATTGACCTAGGATATTTCTTCCAGTTTTTTCATTCGCAACATTCTAAGATGTGCCAGATGAGTTCAAAGGGACAGTTTTTTTAGTTATTTTTTTAAAATGCTTTAGCATATGATGAATAAATAATAAAGAGGTAAATATAAATTATGAACCTTTTTGAAAATATGTTTTATTTAGGATATATATTAATAAAAAATAAAAATATATTAAAAACAAACAATAATTAAAGAAAGAAAAAAAATGGTGTACATTTTAAATTGGGTAATTATTCATTTAATTACTGACAGAGTCATCTAATCTCACGTTCCATTGAGACTTTTTTAATACCAGTTGCTTAATTTATAAAAAAAATAGAATGATTGAAAACCCCTTTAACACATAAATACCTAATGCCTTAAAAATCGTATGCATCGATTTAGTTGATCATAATTTGTTCCACGACTATACAAGTAGTAAAACTGTATTGTGATGAATATCCCTGGAACGTTTTTAGTCGGTGATTCGCCAAAAAAAGGACAGAACACGCCTAGCTAGATAAAGGGACAAACAGCTGCTGACAAATATTTTCTAAGTGCGCGTACATATTTAAAATACCCATTTAATTTAACCTTGAAAATATAAAGTTTTGTAAAATGAACGCTATAGAAGGGACCGCTATACAAAAAACAGGTTAAAGGCTATAGAAGTAAACGCTATAGGAGGGTTGACTGTATATACCAAATCGATTCGCGTGATTATCTTAATAAAAAGTAATTTTCCATTTTTTTTTCAACCCCGAATCTACGTTTTTCCTCTAATTACGTTGTTTTTTATCGGTCCATTCAATAACGTTAAAAACGGGATTTCACTGATTTTTACATTATTATTCTATAAAACTTGTGATTTTTAATAAATATACGTATTGGTATACACACATAGTGTTGCAATTAAACTCTGCATTTGCTCTAATGCACTTTTTCCACTGCACGCACACCCGCGTATGCAAATCCGGCTCGCCGCCCAGCCGCTGTCAACCCCTGGTGCAAAAGTGAAAACGAGGGGCTGAATGTTTGAGTGCGTGCTGAAGTATTATACAATAATTACGGGCCGAAGTGGAGCGGGCTGTGTGCTTTGCGGCCAACCAGCCTCGGGGTCGGAGGAGGGGGTTCCCTGCTTCCCAGGGAAATCTAACCCACCTACGAGTCATATCAATTTTCCGGGTTGGATTGTTACAAAAAAATCGACCGCCAATGCAACCAGTGACGTGCGGAAAATTACAAATGTAATAATTATTTCAATTAACCTTCAAATCAGTCGATCGACGATATATCGTCGATCGCAGTGTGCGCAGAAATTGCCTTGATTATCGTCAATGTTATTGATAATCGACGATATATCGTCATATTCGATTATTAGGTGAATTAAAAGCTTTTGTCAATGTAATCATTATTATTTGATATATCCGTGAATTAACGATATATCGTTGATCTCAAGTACCACTGCATTATTTTATAATTTTAAAGTATTTGTGACAAACTAATCCTAGTTATGACACGTGCATAAACATTATATTTATTTAGAAATTGTGATGAAAATAAACACAGCCGAGTAATGTTGCAGCAAGGGACAAGTCAGAGCAATAGTCGTAAACAGCGACGATTGCGCCCGCGACGATCAATAAATAAAGAAAAAGGTTTTTTGATGAAGATTTCTGTAAAATTGTGTTTTTAGGTTAAACGCAAATTGATAATCATTTAAATTATATTAATTAAATATGTAAATTTTTTCAGCAATTTATGTCGAACATATTAATTAATAAATTAAACATTAATCAGTGTCATGTCTTGTATATAACAAACAATCTGTAATTATAATAAACAACCTCTTTTTGTGCGCGCTTTTGTCGTGGTATTTTTTTGTGCGATAAATTTTGCCTGGATGTCTTAATGTATTCCATCATTACATAAGTATTGCGTCAGTCAATTACATTACATATGTATTGCACTATCTCAGTGATAGTGAACCTTTTTGAAAAAGTGGGTAAGATTTTTATTTATTATTTTTTAATAATTTCTCGTGTAATTAATTTTTATTTCTAAATCTTTAATGAAGATGTCAAGACTTTGTCATAAATATCATCATCATGGCCAAAATTGTACTAGTATATAGAGCACTGCCCATTTTACTCTTCATTAAATAACTTTGTCTGTGTTTCTCATAACTCATACTTATTAATAAATTAAATATATTTAATTAAATTGTAATTTTTCACTATCACCCTCGGCACAAGATAACTAAGCTAAAGGTTGTTAAGAAATTTAGGTTTAAGTTTTTTAAATTATTTGAAGTTAAGTTGGAAATGATTTTAACTGAATTGGATAAATAAGGTTTTAATTATTATTTGTGCTATCTTCTTTTCTTCTTTTTATAGTTTTGAGTATTGGGATTATATGGAGTCAAAAATTGGAGAGGGAGAAAATGATTATGAATTTATGAAGTTTATCGTAAAAAGGAGTGGCATATTTTTTAATAAGGTCTTTAAGAGGGAGGATTTTAAGGTATTTGTGTATGTCTGTGTTAGCCTCATAAATATTTTAATACATACTTTCAAACATCAATAATACAATTGATCCATTTCACTGAAATGTTAAGAACAATAAATCATTTAACCAATTAATATTTGAAAATTCATATAAAAGCTATCGTATTTTTTATTAAAAAAAACTTTATCGATATATTGACAAACTGGTATTAAAATTTTTAAATTAGGTTTATAAAAATTAACACGTAGGACATTTGAAAAGGCTATCCACCGCACAAAAACAGGTTTCACTGTAATAACGTTTGTCGCTGTCACAATCATTACTGTTCACGATTTTTGGGGCGCAATCGTCGGTGCCGATTTGTTCTACGCCGAATTGTCATTTTACCAAAAAATAAGAAAGAGCTTTATTTAAAAAATATTTAAACTCGCTAAAATGAAGATAACGTTTCATTGGAACAAATAGATTAGATTTATTGCATTTCTTGTCTGAATTTTTCGAGATATACTTAACATTAGGAGCGTACGGTTGTGTTGATGTTGGGTGTGCTGAATGTGGAAAAAAACAATTATAAAAAAAATATAGTTTTAATTGTTCAATGGAACTATCGT
Organism: Philopotamus ludificatus; assembly: GCA_022495035.1. NCBI lineage: Eukaryota > Metazoa > Arthropoda > Insecta > Trichoptera > Philopotamidae > Philopotamus > Philopotamus ludificatus. The sequence goes on along the minus strand of JAGXCT010036906.1, from coordinate 20,355 downwards.
AGAGTGTGCCCGTCTGTTTTAGTTTTATTAGTATTTTTTCTCCATTGATATTACTTGAAAAAATTATGTCGCAAAAACGAAGAATAGAATTATTGTATAATTAATATAAAATTCATTAAAGAAAAAATGGATTTTTTCCACATTCAGCACACCCAACATCAAGTCCACAATAAACTATTTGAAATTAAATTTATGTTTAAACATAAACTCATTAACATTTATTATTGACTATAAATAATAGTGTATATTTTTATTTTATTTCATATTAATAAATAAATATTTTCCTTATTACGACAACGCCACTGGATACAAACCGTCCACTTCATTTTATTTCTATTCATGTTCATCCGACCCTCGTGTGCCATGTTATGTTTTTTGTCTAATCTTCGATAGAACTCCAGTCTACAACACTTTCAAGTCTGCACACGACATAAAACGGTAAACTTTGTAGATTGATACCCCGATTCCGATTTATTACAGCCGGTTCCGACTTTACGACGCAGATATGCGTCAACGACAACCGAATAATGATTGAATTAACTATTTTTTTTTCCATAAATTATTATTTAAATCGTCGATATAGAATCAGCGGATGTATGCGTCCATAGCACAATAGTGATGATAAAGCAGAAAGGCTCAGTTCAATCAGCGTACCGGGCTCCGAATCTATCATACAAACTCACTGAGCTGTGGACCAGATTTCTGGAGCTTAGTAACTTTGAATTGAATCAGTTCCGGATATAATTTCACAAATAAATTGAAACTTGCACAGTAAAAACTTTCATTAAAAAATTTAATTGGATGCCTTTTTTCGCATTTGCTACCACGTCGTACCCAAAATCTGGATTCGTAGCGAAGCTTATACATTTTTCGTTTTAATAAAGAGAGCTTTCCCCCCCCCCCCCAGGCGTCATTCGTGTGTGTAAATGCAACGGTTAGATTGCATTGAAAGCAGAAAACGTTTCGTCATTGTTCTATGGCCGTTTCGAAGCCCGTATCTGTGGCGTTTATGTGTTTGCGATCATTTTTGCAATATCTGCCATCTAAAATAAATACAACAGCCACGTCGTTGCAACGCTGCAAATTGACACACTGGTGTCCATTCATGAAATGCACTCGGTCCAGAGCCGCTCAACCTTTGATTTAATATTAAATAATTCCGAAATTAAATATTAACAATTCGTATATTGGGATTGGGACAATTTTCAATATTTTCTTTGCGTCGTATAAAATTTATCTTTCAATATCTTGAACATCTCTCCGGCATCCATATTTTACCACATTGTAAGGGGTTCATCATCTTTTACATAGCGAACAACCTTTTCGTTTGCATGATAAAATGACCCACGACCTGAAAGGCTTATCTTGTGCTATATTTCTTCTCTTTACTGCATAATCCATAACTCAAAATATACGATACATAGAAAAGTTTAATCATATTCTGGTATTAAAGATAGAAATATATATTTTATTTGACATGCATTGATCAAGAATATTCAATACAGTTTTACTAGGCTTTTAAATTGTAAAAAAATATCAAACACCAAGCGGATTATTAAAAAATTATCAGGCCAATGAATGTCAGAATTAAATCTTAGAAACGTAAAACAAATATTTAAACACAAAAAACCTTAAATCTATCGTTATTTATCCATTTACACTGTCATTTTTCGATTAAAAGAGACGGCTCATCCAGATATACTGCAGAGCTTCAGCACCCCCAAGCAAATTAAGGGGGGCTATCTCCGCTAAACGCTAAGTCGCGCTGCGACTCGGTGCAGTTTATTTTTTTATATTTTTCTTAATAAAATATGTGAATATACTGTTTTTAATTTCTATTATTCCGCAGCATCCCTACATGTTTTACCCACGAGCCGCCACTGGATTATTATTTAACCGTGATAATATAACATCATCGTATAATGAAAAAATTATATATTTTTACAAGATTCTGTGGTTTTTTTTTTATATTTGTGTTGTTGATACACGGACATTGTTTTGTTTTACGAACACACGTTCTTATTATATCATTTTTTGCGCATGTTTAATTAACGCAAAAATAAATACGGTATAATGTGAGATACAAAAATAGCTTATCAACGGAAGCGTAGTGTTACTGACTTCATTAAAACAAAGGCTAAGATTGAAAAGCATTTTTATATACAAATAATAATTCTAGGCTATGTTCACATTTAATTATTTATAGTATAACATTATTCTAAAATTTATTTCAATACTTTCAGTATTATTATTTTTTTAACATGGTCGAATATTATGCTGTTATGTTTTTATTTAAATTAACCGAAGAAGTACGGACTAATAAATATGAAATCTATAATTAAAACTAATAATTATTTAATGCGGTCCTTTTAGTTTATTATTTTGAACGCACACCAAGTTATGTATTTAATTTTTACGCCTATAGATATTTTATTAACCCATCCGTCACGGTGGCTCAAAAACAACAACGTCCGCCGAAGGGGGTCTCTCGAGGACCTCAAGCATTTCAAGTCTAGAATTCATCATCGATATTTAATAAAAATGTATTATTCTAAGAATAAAAATAGTTATTCATGATATGCTTCATAATTTGGTCGATATTTTAGATTTTTTAACTAATCAATATGACGCGTAAATGACAACGCTCTCGACGACGTCTCGCCGCAGACTGAGCTCTCGCAGCATGTGTCAATCGCACGTTTCACTCGCACTCAAATCGGATGCGAGCGAGAAAAGGCATCGCGCAAGTGGCAACAACAGTTGTTTTTATTATATTATGTATTGCAGACAGTAAAGAACAATGATTATTTATAATATTTGTTCATTACACTTTTTTTAAACAAATACAAAAGAGTTATTCGAGAAAAAATAATAAAAATTGGGGTATCGAATATTCCCCATCGGCACTGCTTAATATTGAAAATCTTTTTGATAATTAATTAGTTTATTTAAATAAGACTAGTTTATAAATTCTTGCAATTTTATAATTGGCCTTAAAAGATTAAATAACGAGTATATCTTAATGGATAATATAAATAAAATATTGTAGCGCACTTTTTTGAGAAATAGATAATTTAAAATGTAAAATTTTTAGATATATCATAAATTTTAACGTATTAAAATGGTAAAATATTGCGCTTTAATTCCTTTCCTACTACTAAGGTTTCTAAGATTAAAACACTAACCGTTCATTTAATATTTAATATTTAAACACAGAACTATATACTCATAAATTAAACTAAAACGTTACAATTGAATATTTTTCGTGCGATTTTTAAATACATCTCAATCTTACAACACGTATTTCTGAAAATGATTTGTATATAACACGGTTGATGCATTATGACATATACGTGTATAACACGGTTAATATAAAAAAAAACACTGGATTAAAAATTAGTTAATACGTCTGATTTGAACTAGATCATGCCATCACATGAATTTTATTATTAATAATTCTAAACAATGCGTCAGGACATTCAAAAGATTATTATATCATAATCTTTCCTCTTCAATCGAGCCCATACTTTATGGGTATTTATAAAACAATCATAAGATATTTAACATGTATCTTGGCATTGTTGAGAAAGGATAAGATGGAATCCATATTCAAAATATCAAAAAATGTTTAATGATGTGTTTTTAACAAAGTAGAACTAGTCTAAAAATTGCAACTAAGCAGCTACATGTTTCACAATGAAAACAATAAATTAGAATTTAGGTTTAGCTATTAAATTGTGCATAATTTAAAGAATATATCTGAAAATACTCAGAAGCCTTCCAAAAATGAAAACCTACAACTGATATTAAAAAGCAGTCGAATAAATAGAAGTAGATGTGATATTTTAAATAAATACGTAATCATTTATTTTTTATAATGTTTATACTCCACATTTTATTTTCCCCATATTTTATTTTCCGCTGATTTTATTTTATTTCTGACGAATTCTGAGATTAATTTTATTGTACTAAATAAAACTAAAACTTTTGTTGTATTAAATCAAAAACCTTAACTTTTACGATTTTTTTAACAGTAGTCTCTGTTTTAATTATGTTTTTATTATGTGGTCTAAATTTTTAGCAGTGTATAGCCATATTTTGCGTTGTTATGTGATATTATTCAACGCCGAATATAAAAACAATATAATTTATATTGCACAGCTTAGTGATACAATTTTAATTAATTAACATGACCAGACTAATCACTCTGAAATTCTAAACTGAAATCGCAGTACAATAAACCACGGTTTACGCGGAGTTTCAGTCAGTTTCAGTCACATTAAAAGTCATGCGAGCATAAATTTCGCACTGAAAACAAATTCGCCGGTGTGACCGTGAAACGCTGAAAACAATAGTACAATTACTTTTCGTTAGACACAGACATAAATTAATTTTTCAGTTTAACGACGGGGGCGATCGCACTATAAACATAAACACAAATTAAAAAGTAGACAGTGGCACGAGAGCTAGGCCCGCTAATAGATTAACAGGTATTTCATGTTTTTTTCAGCTGTAAAATATTTCATCATTTCGCATAGAAATAAATAATGTGGCAGGGGCGTTGTGACAGTTGTACTGAATGTGAAGAGAAGTTAATTAACTCACTGCTTCATAATATAATGTGGAGTAATTAATTTCGGGCAAAGGTCACTTTTTGGCACTTAATTTCGTATCAAACGGTCCCCGGCGAATTGTGATTTTCGCCGAATTGAGTCGAGAATTTTTTGCGATAAACGAAATCAATGTAGAGAATTCAAAGAAATCTTTTTAAATATAAAATATATGTAGATAGATTGAAAATTAGTTAAAACGATACTTCAAAAAAATTCCATAACGTTACCATTTTTTTTTCTCTTCAGCCACGTATAACTATGATAGAATATTTTTTATATAACTTTTAACTGAAGCTATTTTATTCACTTTTCTTTCTGCGCGAGTTGTTAAAGTTAAAGTTAATCAATTAATTATGTAGTCATCACATTTTTTTTACTGAGATTACCATCAGTTTTTCCATCGAATTAATCATATTTGCGTTGAATTAACATTTTTTTAAATTTATTATAATAATATAACAATACAAAACTATATATATATATAAAGAAATAATATTTTTTATGTACTAATAAAATTAATTTTAATTATTTTCGATAGACTAAATTATTTTTTCAAAAAAAAGGTATATTTAAATTATATTTTTGATTTAGAAAAATATTATCGGCATTGTTTTCGGAAATAAATTTATATGGCTAATTTTTTTCAGCAATGTGATTTTACAATGTGTCGTTAAAAAGCCCCATTCATTGCCCCTTTGAAAGCGGACCCGTTTTACACCTCTTTAGCAAATCCGGAGAAACGCTTAACCTTTTTTTTCATCTCCGTCTCCTTTTGATCCTCGCTGGATCTGGAGGTGGCTCTCAACGAGTGCATCAAGAGTGTTTCCGCTAAATTTAACCCCGGCGGTTGCCGAGGGTTGAAAAAGGATGCGGAGGGCGCACGGGTCATTTAAGCCGCCGCGTCATTTTATGACGGAAGACGGGAGAAAGGGGTGAAAGTGGAGGCAGGGGGGGAGGTGGGGAAAGTGCCTAGTCAGATATTGAAAAATGGACAAACACGTCATAGAGCAACAGTGCCATTTAATTAATTAACTAATTAATAATCTACTCACATATTGTTTTCAGGACACATAATCACAATAATGCGTTGAAAAATTTAAAAACATTTATGTTTTACTCATAATCGAAATGTTTAATGCATTCGTATAGTTTTTATTGCATCTCTTTGGATTGCCACAAGTTTCGTATAAGTTTACGAAATATCTCGTAACTGTGTCGAGGGATCGGGAAACCCCGACACGTCCTACCGGCACGGCGTTCCGGCGGGGACTGAAAGCCGCGATGTAGCAGAGTGTTTCTCTCTGGAGTGAACGTAGAACGTTCCGTTAACGGACGGAGCTTTCACGGTTCGTATCTAGTGGGCGAAAAGCTTTGTGGGCGAGCTTTCTTTTTCAGAAAGAAAGTGGGGGACGATTCGGGAGGGGGAGGCGACTGAATGAATATAAAAAATTGAAAATATAAATCATCTGGAAAAGCGCAAAAAAACTGAACACATTTCAGCATAATTTATGTATATCATTTTCAAAATAATCGATATTTTTTTTAATATCAGCATTTAAACAATTGTTACTCAAATTTCCGATTCTGAAAAAAATACGTATTCGAAATACGATCTGAAATTAACGTCTGAAAATATATTTTTCTCAAATATTTTATGATTAACTCATTATTCGGCGACGCTGTATGATTTTCATGAATATTTTCTTAAATTAGCATTGTTTACGCGTTTAACACTCAAAGTTATCAACTGAAAAATAGTGTAGTCAAAAGTTTTCCGAGTGTTGAGCGGTTGAAACCTATAGCCATCCCTGTCTAGCTCAGCTTTAAGGGGCGGGTCTAAGGAGTTGCCACGCTTGCGCACACCACACCATATAACCACATACATATGTCGACAAAAAACACGATTTTTCCAAGAAAAAATCATATTTCTATGATAATTATAATAAATATAATTAATTTAAAATTGTCGTTAATCAAATAAATAATATATGATGATATCAAATATCTCATCTATTTTATGGTTATTCATATTAGTGTATATTTTAGTTCCGGTTGTATAAATTCTCAGAATAATATGGATTCCAATGAGACTATGGAATTCTAGAATGGTTGTAGAGCTTTGTTTTGAATGAACCGGATTCCAATTGGCGAAAATTGGGATGAAGAATAAGTTGATGTATACGTGCAACTTTTATTATTTAAACTGATATTAATATATATTATTTAAATAATTAATTATTGATATTATAACAAATATTTTTTGCACTGATTGTTAATCATATTCTGACAATACTAAATCAATGAAGCATTTTTAGAACCAAATTTTCCGTATAAAAACGTATGGAAAACGTTGTTTTTAATTTTCCCACTGGGAAAAAAACGCAGAGGATCATTTCCAGCGAATACGGAGGCTGATGCATCAAAACAGTGTTATTTTAGAGTTAAAAATCGTGAGACTCGCCAAAATACGTGACCTCTTTTCAACAACAAATAAAGTAAATAATCAATAGGTTTACAAATGTCAAGATACGTCAGAGACAAGTGTTTCAACCTAACACAAACAAATGTGACAATTGAGCTTGATAAAAATTATTCTATATTTTTTTTTATCAAACCTTCTAAACAGTATTGCCCCCTTTTATCGAAGAAATAAATATATATTAGTATTAGGGGGACCCGAAAGAAATCGCGTATTTTATAACCAAATGTTCGAGTGCAGTTTGTGTTATTATTTATGAGTAATAACATTTTAATTATTGTTAAACATTAAATGTCAGCAAAGAAAGTTATTAAATAAATGTATAGTGAAGTGTCGACAGCATGTAGATGTCAATTTAGGTTTCAAAGATTCGAGAAATAGAAATCTATTAAGATCCTTAATTGAGTCGGACCCTTGATTAACCACCGAGGAATTATCTCAGAGACTCAAACCTCCAAGGTCCTCTGTACAGTCATATTTGCAACGCATCGATAAAACGATTAGAATAGGAATTTAGACATCCCACTGCTATCTGAAAATACCAAAGAATAGCGGAGAAACATATGCAATTCTTTGTTGTCAAGAAAAAGAATTCGACCACTTTACACCAAATTGTTACTGGAGATGAGAAATGGATCGTTTACGATAACGTAAGTCGAAAAATGTAATAGCTTTCTTCGAATCAAAACTCTCGTTCCGACCTCTAAGATTGGGATGACATTCCAAATAGTTCTTTTGTACAATTGTTGGTATGAAGATGAATATTTATTGCGAATTATTAAAACCGGATGAAATAATTACTGCAGATGTTTACTGGGAACAATTGAAAATATTTGATAGAATATATATAACAGAAGGGGAATAATTTAAATTAAACAAGAATGACCAAGAAAAAATGCAAGGAGTAAAACTGGGAAGTTCTGCCACATCCTTCATATTTCCGATTACTTTCTCTTCAGGTCCATGGAACACACTGTGAGAGAAAAACGATGAAAACCACTCGAATGAGTATTTCGAATCAAAACCAAAAAGTTTTTTCAAAAAAGAATTGTAAAACTAAGTAATATGTAAAAAAATCATAAATTTTACATTCATAAAAAAAATACGCCATTTCTTTCGGGTTCCCCTAATATGTATTTATTTGTTACGGCTATTTTGTTTTCTCTTAATTTACACGGTAGATAGTGAAAATAACTATGAAACTCGAGACTGATAAATATATCAAAATAAGGGAGATTACATATTATTATTATTTTTGTTTCTTTTATATATAAACTATTAATCAACTTTTCCTCATTTCTGAAAAACGTGACCATGTGCATTAATCCCCTTCAGAAGGATTTTGAACATGGTTTCTTTTGGGAATATATAATGCACTGGTTTCCGTTGACTTTAATAATAACGTTTAATGAAATTTAATTTACAACTTCCATAAATATTTTTATTAGCCATCACTCTCATACTCACTAGAAGGCAGTGCTTTTCGTCTCACTTATAAGCTTTAAGTCTTATTAAATGATTCGTAAATTTTTATTTTTTACTTTTTCTATTATTCAGCTGAAAGGACTAACAAAGTATTACTGGTAACCTGTTTTCTTTTGAACATTAAGCTTAGTTCACTTTTAATTATTTTTATATATTAATGGACACGTCCGTAATACATGTATGATTTAATAGTTTCGAGCACTAGAATTTTCAATATGAGATTGCCATATTAAGGTTGAAAAACACTTTACAATTTCCAGCAGGGCGAACACTTTGGCCTTTAATAAATCTCAAAGTGGCAGTATATCGCAGGGCTGTGTGTGCGAAAGTGTCGGTGTGTTTGCGCGAAAAATACCAATATCGCCTCGAGGGGCTGAAGGGGCTGAGGCCGGGACTGCTCCACGGTCTGGGCCCAAATATTATGTGTACCATCCAGCGGGAGGTTTCGTTATCTTGAGTGGCCGTTAGTCGCACCCGACCCGAAGACACTCCACGGTCCACGCTTATCTGTCTCTGTCTGGCAAGCCAAAAAAAACTCGATAAGCACACATCTAAACACCCGGCTAACCCCATCGACGATGGCGTATCGAGTGATGTGTTGGGGCTCCGGCAACACTGCTATGACGTCACCAAGATATCTGGCACAGATACGCGGTATGCAACATGCCATAGCCCTCGAACAGGCTTAGTAGCACAACTGATATTCCCACACAATTGAAGAAGTAAACCTATCTGTATATATTGATTCTCAATTTCTATGCAGACATAAAATAGGCCGTTTATATCAATCAACACACCGTATCTAATTCCTTAATCAATTTCTCAACAACTTTACTTTCTAGCTTGTCTTCCGACATCTAAACCAAAATTGCATTGATAAAGATGTTAAGAAATCATTGTGCAATTGTTGTGTCAGAAAAAGTGTGTAGAAGTAATCAGCTATCTAGATCAGTTAATCTTCTGGATCTAGAGAGGGTATAAGAATTGGTTAAAATATTTAAGGGTGCTGCAGAGTAATACAAATTAAAAAAAGGATATTTCGCTTATATTTTATTAAAAATATATCAAAATATGTTGAGGTGAAAATACTAATTAATAACAACAATAATAAAATAAGTGATAAGAGTCACGTGGCTCAAATAAGCTGTGTCAGTGTGACTGCACCGTGTCGCAGCGCGACCATGCGCTTAGCAGCGAGATCCCCCCTCCCCGCACAACGCTACCGACCAGCATTCATTCAATACACGACACCAGCAGCGCTGACAAACAGATATATATTTTCGTATACATAATACATAATCAATAGATTAATAGATAAAAATATATTTTTCCTCAAATTGTTTGGGGGTGCTGCAGTTCCCTAATATATATAAACAAACTCCCCCTGTTTACAGATAACAAAATTGTCAGCTAGATATTAAAATGCAAGTTGGGATGAGTAAAAATGCGATGTCAATGCTATCGACAATTTAGAAAAATCAGGGGAATATCCAAAAAACAAAAAACCGTTTAGAGCAGAGTTTCGTATTGTCTTTCTAATTTTTACTTACGGCGTGAAAACCGGACCTTAAAGGATAATATAAAAAAATCCCCCACTGAGAACAACATGGACCGCTAAACGCACAACCGTGAAAGAACTGGAGAATGATAAGGATGACTGACTTTCTACTACATGTCTCAAAAGGATTCTTCAATACTTAAATATCTCGCTAGTTGAAACGATAGCCTGGAGAAGCTCATCGCCCTTGGAAACGTACAAGGACACAGAGGAAAGGCTCACCCGCTATGATGCGAGATGTGGAATGCAGAGGATCCTGCCGAGCCAATATCAAGAAGATTCGAAACAAGAATGGTTACGTTCCTCAGACATTTATTTATACCGGAGAAAAGTACGTGGTCCAATGTACCGTTTTCTACAACTAATAATAGACAGAAAGATAGAAGATAAAATAAATAAAAGCTATTTCATAGCTCTTCTTCCAACATCAATTCTTAACAATCTACCTCCTAGTAAATATATGAATTTTAAGTAAATAAATAACAGAATAAAGCAGTGGAGCTTTTTACATTATATCCTTCTTTTTGTCGTCCTTGGTCTTTCAAAAAAAAACCTAGAAAAATCGAGCCAAAAAAGTGACATAATATCTAACATTGAAAATGAAAAAAAATACACATTTAGGTATTTATTACGTTAAGTGGAAAAAAATGTCATTTTTTGCATTAACAAGTTTATCACCAGCTAACATTTTTTTTTTTTCCCAAAGTAAAAAATTGCAATGACTAGAGATTGGAGAGACACATTTGTAGTATTTTATGCTTTGATTTAAAATAAAACAATTTAACAATAGAGGTATTAAAAAACAGAATATTGTGCAGTATTTGTTAAAATATTTTTTTACATAATTCCCTTCTAGATTTTCTTTTGGCGTATTTATAGTAATATAAATAATAAAATATAGATTCAATAATGAATCAATATTTTAAATAAATGCTATTAATAATAAACTTTTGGCGAAAAACATTTTCCTATAAATTCTTGTTGTATTTGGATTTTTTTATTTACGCATAAAAATCTTGATTATGTTTTAAGAAATGCTGTATGCTAGTACAAAATGTATATTCTTTATTTGTCTTATATGTAAAAATATAATTTCATTTAAAAAAAGCATATAAATCCGTCTAGCAACACCTGTCTCCGTTTACATTAAGTAAAACTTTTTCACATGACAATCTGGATGGCACAGTTTTAGCACGCTCCTTGTCACATCATTTTTATTTTTTTTACTCTCCCCCTGAAAAGTTTTAACTTTGAATGTAAAAGGGGAAATGTATGTAAAAGTATTCCGGAGGAAAAAATTAAAATTTTTATCTTATTATCTGCAGCTGGAATAAGCCAAACGGAAAGAATAATATATAATCCGATAAAATATCACATGTTTAACCAGTCAATGCAAACAAGACTAAACTCCTAAGTAAAAACTACGTATAGATTATTATATATGTGTATATAAATATTTAACCCTCTGTGTTCATTCGCACATCAAAATTGAATATCCTTTAGATATGTCTTCGGAGCCATCTTTATGTAGATATGACTTTCGGAGACACTCTGTAGATGTCGGGAGTTGTTTATTACACGACCTCCTTCAATCTCCAAAGCCGATAGATACAGCAGCGGAGCGCATGTAGATGCCGGTATTAAAATGCTCAAATGACGATCTTTTACGGCCATGTCTTCATATCCCCCGGCAGCCCGAGGCCATAAATCTAGTCGGCGCTCGGGAGTGGGACACCGCGGCGGATATAGGCCCCCTGTACCCTGCACTCTTTCCTCGGGGAGGCCCCGCGATAAGGGGGCCCCTGTCGATAAAACGTAGCACGGCCCTGCACGTCCGCGCCACGTACACACTGATTGTATTAAATTGCTTTCTTCTTCATAAACGGTTCTCTCGTTTACGGGTCTTTATCTCTTCAGGCGGCTCCCCCATCCTTGTCGAATCGGAAGAATCGAAAACTAGCATCGATACCATCAACGATGATGATACATGAAAACGATATGAAAATATAAATGATACATATATCCCATGTTTATTTATATTTATATAATTGTATTGTCTAATGATGAATAAAAAAATATTGTTGAATCCATCATCATGATCATAGGCGTTTCAGTCATATTGTAGAGCCCTAGTCTCATCGAATACCTTTCTCTATTTTATCCAGTCTGCCGCTACGTCACTCCATCTTCCGGTAAGCTTAAATGAAGCAGTGTCCCTCTGCACAGTCCAGCCACCTCAGCCTTGGTCTTTCTTTCCTCCGGGTACAAAAAGGCTTGTTAACCATAAGCCTTTTCGGTGGCTGACTGTCTCGCATCCTTGACACGTAACCGGCCCACCAGAGTCTCAGAACTCTCCTCTCCAGGATATTCTGTTATCGCTCATCTTGTTTTGTCAAAACCTAAAATTCAGAAATGTAGAACTTGACTTTAGTCTTCTTTAAAAGGAATCTCGACCGTAGATCCTTTTGATAATCCAAAGTAGTTGCCAGCATGGTTCTTCTTCGTACTTCCAAACTAGCTTCATTATTAATTGTAATAAGTCAGCCGAGTTATGTGAATTTCAGAACGGCCTCGAAGCTGTATCCTCCTACTCTCAGCAGGTCGAGGATTCGTCTTTGGCATATGGGCATGCCTGAGATGGCTGAGATCTGGCCATAATGTTTATGTCGTCTGCATAGCCAAGAAGCTGCGCCGATTTATTAAAAATGGTGCTAGATGTTTCCACGCCGGAGTCTTTGGTAACACCTTCGAGTGCTAAATTATACATCACTGTTTTTACTTCTTCGTTGTGGATGAATGTTCGTATTTGTAAGATCGCTTTTAGGGGATCTCCTTTTTCTCCAGGTGCCTAATCAATGTCCATCTACTGAATTTTTGTAGCCTTCGCATATTTTTCTCTGTCAGCGAGCTGGAATAATTCTGGATATGACTTACCACTGTTTGCTTTACACTTTCTCTGCACAGTCTGTAAAAATCAATACTTACAATCTTCTTAAGTTATGAAAAGGATCCTTAGGAAGCTTATGTCTCTGTGTCCCAAAAATTACATATACTTCTACACGCACCTTGCTTGTCTTCTGCTTGGCTTTTTCTTTTCTCCAAATATGTCCTATTTTCGCGAGATGGAAGGATTCTGGAGCTCACTACAACTTCTGGAACCACGACAACTTCTTTCCTCCTAACTAACTAATTTTGACTGTTTATCCTAAAAGCTAAACAGTCAAAATTAGTGTATTTATTTAGTATAACTGCACTTTTAAAAACGCTATTTATTTCGGAACTCTTTTCCTAAAGTTGTAATCAATTATTTAAAATTAAAATTAAATTAGGTTAAAAGTAAATAAATTCAATAACCAGATTATCATATTTTTCAATAAACCTTTCTACGTCAACTTTTTTTGTGAAAAAAGGGAAAATCTGGAAAAATAATAATAGTATGACGCCTTAACCTCTGTATTCGTCGAACATATCCCGCTGTCACCTATTAAAAACAATTTTATTTAATAAATAAATAATAAAAAAAAACTTAGAGGATATAAAGACGATCAAAAAGCCCCATATCGAAAATTACGTTATAGAAATACTTCAAAGATATATCCTATGATAAATAAATAAAGATTCATTGAGAACGATGAAGATTCTGTTTTACAACTACATCAGAATCATCTTATTCATTATAAAATGATATTAATTATTATAACAGTAAATATTAAACAACCATTGCGTTACATTTATACATATTTTTTTTAGTAATAAATATTATTGTAATATTTATATCAATAGTAGTAATATAGCACACGATAGACAGACATGTAGTAAGTGTTGTTATATTGCTGTAAAACTACACAAGAACATAATAGTCGACGACACGCAACGTCTGATACTTCCTGAAATAAATTTGGCGCTGAAATTTCTCGTGTTTTCATCAAACGCTTTTCCGCATTGTCATTTGCGAATACTCGAAAAAAATATTTAATTGAATCATGATTTCAGATTAACGACTCTGCAACCCGTCCCATTCGTGGTTCGCCGGAAGATTGCATACGTCCCACTTGATTAAAATCTTATCCGGGGGTATTCATACATTTTTTTAGCGGAAAAATCCGCTCTGATGAAAAGTTGGATAATCAAATCCGTTTTTTATTCAGTGGCTTAATGGACCATACGCGAACTGATTGCCATGATTGTTCTCTTCTGAATTAATATGCATTATCGATATATTCCTAAGACTATTTTTACATGAAACGCCGCAAAATAAAGTGCTAAATAAATTTGTTACGATTTAATTCAGTTCGCGAGGCGTTGTGCTCATGCGTTTGATAACATTTGAAATTCAATCTCATCCTCGGTAATTGATACAAAGAGATTACTTCGCACGGTATAATCCCCCGTAGTCCGCGGCGCTTTGCGTATTTTTTTTTTATATTTTTTATTTAAAATGATATTTTATTCACCCTGTATACATTGCAAGGCACAAGGCTTCTCGGGCCCACCGTAAAAGTAGAGATTTAATCAGGAGCCCGGGGGCGGCCCGTGTCTCTCTACAAAGGTATAAAGAAATGTGGGGAAATTGTAGAGAGAGAGGAGAACCGACTGAGGCGGCAGGGAGGGGTCTGAACAAGTTAACAGAAAAAAAAGTCAGTATATTTTCACGATATGAGATACACACACGTAATGAACAAAAACATTATTAAAATGTCAAGAGATGCTCGTATGTTATTAACCTTTTTGGGGGTTGTCGTAATTGTATTCTGGTCGAAATTAACGACTGTGATTAAATCCGGTGTATCTAGATTAAAACTCCGGATTTCATGTGAAAAAAATACAAATTTGTATTTCGTTAAATTTAACATTTTATTTAAATTACATATATGTATTAAAAAAGCTGACACTTTGTTGATTATGCCCAAATTTAACTGCTGAAAACTAACACATTAATAATATAATCTTTGTTTTATTCAAATTACACAACGAAATTTTCCTTTTACTTGATATAATTCCAATAATAATTAATACATAATATAATTAATTGTATTAAATATAATAAATTATTTAAAATAAAATATTTGTGAAATTCCTATTAAGTTTATACAGGTTTTTTACGCCCTTTTGGAAACCAAATTGACCCATTTTCTATTAAAATATTCAGTCAATATGATTTGCAAAAGGGTGAATTTGATTTGCAAATGGGCGTATTTGACGTAAAAAACCTGTATACATATATACAGTCTCCCCTTCTATCGTTCATCCTTTAAAATCCTACAAAACGCAAAATTTTCAAGGTAAAATTGCATATTTCGTCAATTTTGTGAAATAAAGGCCTATACCCTTTGGTAGACAATCTACAAATAAAAGACAAACTAAAAATAAAACAAGACATATAAAATACATGAATATTTTTTTTTAATATAAATAACAAATAAAAAACTTAGCCCTAAATTGTTTATAGCCATAGTCTTCTATAGTGCGGGTTTCTATTAACCCAGTCATGCCGATGGGGTATATTTAGGACCCCAAGTTTTTATTTTTTCTCAAATAACTCTTTTATTATAAATCCTAGTTGTCTCAAACTTTTTGTATTTGATTAAAAAGTCTAAAGTATAACAACACATATATATATAACAATAATCGCTTCTGTCGTCACGGGAACGATGTTTTTTTCGCTCGCATCCGGTACGATGTGCCATGTGAGAGTGAAACGTACTAGTGACATGTGTCGCGAGATCTCGGTGGTCGCGAGTCTGCGGCGAGACATCGCCGAGTGTGCATGTCATATTGATAAGTTAATAAAGAATGTTATGAATTACTATTTTTAAAGTAACCATTTTTTTTAAATAGTCTCAAATATTGATGAAGAATTTATCAATATCTTGACTTGAAATGCTTGGAGTCTATAAAAGACCCCCTTGTGTGTGGTGAGGTTCTAGTTTAAATGAACTCTATCTTGGCGTTATAGGAGGGTTGATTGTTATTGCGATATATATATATATTATACAAAGTTTGATAAAAAAAAAACGTTTTTTTATTTCTTAAACTGCATCAACCCAATTCTCGCGGTTTTTTTGTTGTTATCTTGGTACAACTCGGTTGTCCATGGCGTATCTTGACATTGATGACCATATTTTAAATCTCCACGAAAAAGTTTTACGTATTTTGGTGTGCTCGGCAATTTTAACTTGTAGATAAAATCACGATTAAGATTAGGACATCTGGTTCTTCATCTTCAACAGCCAAGGCAGTGGAGCTTATACTCCCTCATCTTCACCAGCCAAGGCAGTGGAGCTAATACTCCCTCATCTTCACCAGCCAAGGCAGTGTAGCTTATACTCCCTCATTTCTAACAGCTAAGGCAGTGGAGCTTATACTTTTTTATCTTCACCAGCCAAGGCAGTGGAGCTTATACTCCCTCATCTTCACCAGGCAAGGCATTGGGACTTATACTCCCTCATCTTTAGAATGTCTTGATAAGCTCCAGTTACACTCGACCTATCGCTTCCACAATTGGTTTTTGGGCGTATGGTTTCCATTCGATATGTACCTAGTCAGTCCAGTCCCTGTGTCCCGATGTATCCGATAATGTATTTAAATTTGATGGTCTTCCCTTTGTATGTCCACTAACCTTCTTTTGATATCTTGTACCAAGTATACCCAGCATCTCTGTAGAATTCTCCATCGAATTATCGATTTGCATATTGCTGATTTTATTTACAGCCTGAATCTCTTCTTGGTTGCTGATTTTGGATTCCATCTCTATATTATAAATTTGCGGATTTTTTTAAGCAATTGTTCTTATTCTAAGCTCTGTCACTGAATTCCGACTTAATCTAAGATTTCCTGTGTATCTCTAATTATTCATTTTGTCTCTTCTTCCAATGCTCATATATTTTTTAGTTCTAATATTAATTATTTTATTTAAATTAATATAATATAATTAAGTATTACATAAATTTTACTATAAAACTAAATATTAAATTATTTGCGACATAATAGTAATGTTAACAGAAAATATATACCGTGCAGAAATCTGATTTAAACCGCTCGATCACGTCCTCGTTCGTGTGTGCTCTCTATCTCGTGTAGAGATTCTCTCATATAGTCTAGTCCAGGGATTTGAAACTTTTCACCACTATGAACAACATGAGATTAAATGCAGCATTAAACTATGCGATATTATTTCTGAGAAAATTCGCGCGTCAATTTATATGATGTTGCTAATCTGTGTTGATTTCACATCCCATTTTCAGCCAAAATAGACTAGACTGTCAATAAAGCGGCTGTTAAGCCGTCGCCACTTCCTCGTCCTCTGTTCTTCGTGCTTCGCCGCGCTTCCAATTACAATACATCATGTCGTCATGACCTTTGGTTCTTTAGGCACGCGGAGGCTCAGGGGTTACTGGGGTTTTCCGCTCGAATAAAAAAAAACACAAACCCAGAAGAACTCGGCGGTCTTATCAGTCGGTATCTTTTAATTAATCAATCCGCGTTGAATTAAATTCGACACGGTTAGTCGGGGGCGAGGAATTCGATTAAAAAACTCACGCATTTGCATTTATTTATAGAGGTTTCGATTAATTGCGGGGTAGGACCGCACGCGAAACTGGTACCTAAGGGTTACGGTAATAATACATCTTGTTAACATTTGCATTGCAAGTGGCACGCCACTGGAGCACGCAGCTCGAGGGGACGCCCCCCTAAATATTCATGTCTTTGCAGAGATTAGTCAAACATTCGCAGACGGCTAATGGCGATCGAGACTGCTTGAGTGATCGCCGTCGTTTCTTATGGCGTTGAAGTGGCGGAGATGGTAAAATCGAGCGCTCTAATCCCATGATTTAACATCAATAATCAATCTATAGTCAAAGCTACTTAACTATAAATTTAGAATGAAGTTTACAGTGACGATAGAAACTGATCGTATGCGTCAAATGATCATGAACATTCTAAATTGATTTCAGTAAAATTCGACAAGAAAATTAATTTCGCAATAAAAAACTACATAACCTCAAATCCATATGATTGAATCATTCAAAATGGCCGATAACATGTGGTAAATAATCAAGATGGCTAACTTTTCTAACATTCAAAACAATAAACCTTACTACAATGCTCCTTGCTATACCACGGTTTTCTGTAACGAGTTAGACAGTCCCTTTTATAGCGTGCTATCTATACTTCGAAATCCCTTGCCCCCAAATACCCTCAAAAGGCGCTTGACCAGTGGCAGAAGTGTTGGGATTTCTCCCCCAAAGGGCGGACTACCTATCTCTTCTTTCGCGATATCAGACCCAGGCTTAATTGTAGCTGGTTCTTCCCAGACTTCTGGATCAATCAATTCTTAACTGACCACGGTAATTTCAAGACTAAACTTAAAGAGTTTACCCTTGTGGCATCTCCACATTGCTGTCTTGCACGTCTGTCAGGATTACAGTCACATTCTGTGGTCCTGTCCTTACCTAGACGCTGCGCATCACGATCTACTCTATGCTGTCCGATGCGACATTTCCCCTACGGGTCTTCCGTTGGGGGCCCTATCAGACACATGGACTTGGTCATCAGTGTGATTTGCTACAGAGCATTTGCTTGCTTTGCATCGACTTTCAGAAAGTTTTGCAAAGCTACTTTCCCTCTCCAATATCTCCCTTTTCTTAAGAAGTTTTAGTATTATATTTTAACATCAAAAGTTTCAAGAAAAAACTGCTTTTGGTGTAGGCGGATGGCAAGGGATGGAACTGTGTTGGACCGGTCTTCATTCTGGGTACAAAAGTAAATATTTATGTAATCAGTGGCGCGCCGACAGCCCGGAGCCTGTGCATGATATTAATTAGGGCCGCTACATCCCCCCCTCTACAATAAAAATCATTTTATGATAAAGAATTAAAACATTATAATCAAAATTTAATCTATTTAAATTTTTCCCCTCTTGACGCCTTTCGGGGCACTTAATCTTCCGGCGCCTGTGTGTGCCGCACAATCTATCCGTATGGATGACGCACTCCTGTATCTAATCATTCACAATATGATTGAGGCATTGCCGCGGTTTTCTATAACAAGTTTGACTGTCCCTTCTATGGCGCCCCCTTCTAGAACGACAATATTTAAAGGTCAAATTACATATTTAGTAAATATGTATGTAATGCATTGCCACACGAAATAAAATTCTATGCATTTTGATTGACAACAAAATATAACTCGGACCGAATAGAACAAGGTAAATTAACATATTAGCAGATAGTCGATCAGTTGCGGTCATTTTTTATTACGCGTAGGACACGAGATCAATTGACAGATTTCTTATTATTGCACCAGACAATTAAACCTTGTTATTGAATGTGAAAATTGTACACAAAATTTAAAAAAAAATGCTTTACTAATATGATACGTGTGAGTAGAACTAATTTTAAAAAAATCTAAAAAATAGTCTAGAATAGAGATGAGTCAAAGTTTTTTAGTATCCCGTTTCTAACCCCGAATCTACATTTTCCCTCTAATTACATTATTTCATACCAATCTCTTCAAAAATGTAAAAACGGGGTTTAATTGTATATCTTTTGATGTTTTTTTAATAGTATTTCTATTCATGAGTGTTTTATTACTGTATTTTTATACTAGGTTTTTTTTTATATAATAAAGAGATAATTTAAGTTCATCTTTCAGTGTTTGTATTATCGTAAGTTTCTTACATGCGGCCAGCTCAACATTTTTAAACTTGTAGCTGGCCCGCTGTAAAAAAAGGTTTCTCATCTCTTTTCTAGAATGATGAATAATTCAATAAGAATTAAAAACAATTGAAAAATAAAAATGTTTGATAATCCCTAAAACTTAATTTTATATGATTTCAGTGGCGGCTCGTGAGTAAATATTTGGGGGTGCTGCTGAAGATTATCTTTTTAAGATAAAACAAAGTGACAAATGGCACGTGGATCTAAGAAGCTACGCCGAGCTACAGTCACTCAGTAAGGACGGCGCGGGGCTGCCCCGAGTCGCAGCGCAACACGTCGCTTAGTGGCAAGACCCCCCCCCCCAACCCGATGCGGCCCCGCATCCAATCAATACACGACGCTGGTAGCGTTGACGAGCAAACAACGCTCTTGCTCTGCATCGCGCGGAAAAACCCTAAATATAAATTAAGTTAATACTTTCATATCCATAATATATTCATATATTTCTACTTGTCACTCGTGACTCGTTATAAGCAGATAACGCCTTAGAGAAGAGAACAA